>CAIGQZ010000253.1:2254129-2326339 GCA_903798205.1 Danio tinwini | reverse complement strand
ATATATATAGTTGTTTTTATTTTAGTGTAAATTTTAAACAAATGTAAAGGTCAGAATTGGGGCCAATTTATTTGTGACTTTCAGTTGTTGTATAAAATGTTACACATTACAATCTAATAATAAACACTTTACTATCTGACATAATATACAGTTTAAGTCAGAATTATTAGCCCCCCCTTTGAATTTTTTTTTCCTTTTTTAAATATTTCCCAAAATTTGTTTAACAGAGCAAGGAAATTTTCACAGTATGTCTGATAATACTTTTTCTTCTGGAGAAAGTCTTATTTGTTTTATTGGGTCAAAATTATTAGCCCCTTTTAATTTTTTTTCAATAGTCTACAGAACAAACTGTTCTACAGAACAAATCGTTATACAATAACTTGCCTAATTACCCAAACCTGCCTAGTTAACCTTATTAACCTAGTTAAGCCTTTAAATGTCACTTTAGGCTCTAAAGAAGTGTCTTGAAAAATATCTAGTCAAATATTATGTACTGTCATTATGGCAAAGATAAAATAAATCGGTTATTATATATGATTTATTGAAACTATTATGTTTAGAAATGTGTTGAAAAAATCTTCTCTCCATTAAACAGAAATTGGGGGGTGGGGTGGTGGTGGGGGGCAAACAGGGGGGCTAATAATTCTGACTTCAACTGTACCTCTGTTTATTAATCTTTTGAACAGGAGTATGTATGCCCCAGATGTGAATCTGGCTTTATTGAAGAGGTGTCAGAAAACTTCAGGTAAGTTCTGCATTTATGCTACTAAAAATGTAATGAATGAAAAAGATTGTTATTGTTGTTTAATGGATAATCAAACCTTCAGAAGTTAAAAAATAAAAAATAAATTCAAGAAAGAAAAATGAATGATGATGATGATGATGAAAAAGAATACTGAAAATATTTAATAATTAAAACTAATAAAAATAATGTTGTTATATTTATTAACATTTGTAGATGTTTGGTCTTCTGTATTACTGCACATTATTTTAATTATGATGTTTGACTTTTACAATGAGTAAAACATGTTTCATTAGTCTTCTTCAGAATCGGGATGGTGCTGCAGGGATAGGCAGTGATGACATGACCTCACAGTTTGCTGAGGTATAATACTTTACTTTACTGTTAATTTACTCACCATGATGGAGGTGACTTTTCATTTCAGTAGAATATAAAATACATTTTTTGGAGGTCCTTGATGATTCATAAAATGCAAGTCAATGGTTTTGAGAGGCAAAAAAACATACTATTTTTGTTAATGAATTACCAAGTGCAACTTCTTGTAGTAAATTGCAGCAAGATTATAGTATTTTATTAAAGTTTATCAGGGAAAATTTATTTTTACAAAGTCAAAATTATTAGCCCTCCTGTGATTTTTTTTTTTATATTTTCCAAATTATGTTTAAAAGAGCAAAGAATTGTTCACAGTATTTGCTATAATATATTTTCTTCTGGAGAAAATCTTATTTGTTTTATTTAGGCTTGAACAAAAGCAGCTTTAATAAAAAAAAACAAAGAAAAAACATTTTAAGGTCAATATTATTAGCCCATTTAAGCAAAAAAAAAAAAAATTCTGATTATCTACAGAACAAAACCACGGTTTTAGACTACTAACAGGCAGTTGCGATGATCAACCACAAGAGGGAGCCACGAGAGAAACCTGCATAGTGTTGCTTTCATTTATTTTTGTCTGTGTATGTCTTTTTGACTTTCAAGCTCTAGACCTTTTTTAGGAATCATCAAAGACTACAAATATATAAACCTGTATAAAACCTACAGTTAAAGTCAGAATTATTAGTCCTCCTGATTTATTAACTCGCCGGTATATGTTTTTCCCCTATTTCTGTTTAACGGAAAGAAATTCTTTCAACACATTTCTAAACATAATAGTTTTAATAACTCATTTCTAATAACTGATTTATTTTATTTTTGCTATGATGACAGCACATAATATTTTACTAGATATTTTTCAAGATACTTGTATTCAGCTTGTATTCAGAGTTAGGCAAGTCATTGTATAACAATGGTTTGTTCTGTAGACGTTTAAAAAAATTGCTTAAGAAGACTAATAATATTGGCTTTAAAACAATTTTCAAAAAATTTAAAACTGCTTTTATTGTTGTTGAAATAAAACAAAAAAGACTTTCTCCAGAAGAAAAAATATTATCAGACATACTGTGAAAATGTTCTTGCTCTGTTAAACATCATTTGGGAAATATTTGAAAAAGAAAAGAAATTCACATGAAGGCTAATAATTTTTAATTTGACTCAACTGTACATCTTATATGATCATCGGTGAGCAAATTAGCAGCAAATTTTAATTTTAGGAGTGAACTGTCCCTTTAAGGGGTGTCAGTCATAGTTTTTAACGAGTCTTTTGTCTTTGTTTTAGCTGTGGCAGCTGCTCTTCACGGAGCATTCAGCCCTGCTCTCTGAGCCCTCGGTCACAGACGCACTCCACAGCTCCGGGCTCCAGCCAACAGTTGCTGATCCTGCCTCTGGGACGGCCGGTCCTGTGACATCCGTCGAGAGTCTGTCAGACTGCACTGAGCCTCAACAAAACAGCCTACAGACAAACTCCAGACAGGATCAGGGACAGGCTGTGGAGGGGTGTGTAGAGATGTAGTGTAGTCACCAGCCACTTTATCAGATACACCTGTCCAACTGCTCGTTAAATCAAATTTCTAATCAGCAATTCACATGGCAGCAACTCTGGCATGTAGACATAATCTGCTGCAGTTCAAACCGAGTATCAGAATGGGGAAGAAAGGTGATTTAAGTAACTTTGAACATGGCATGGTTGTTGGTGCCAGACGGGCTGGTATGAGTATTTCAGAAACTGCTGATCTACTAGGATTTTCACACACAACTATCTTTAGGGTTTACAGAGAAAATATCCAGTGAGCGGCAGTTCTGTGGGCACAAATGCCTTGTTGACGCCAGAGGTCAGAGGAGAATGGCCAGACTGGTTCCAGCTAGTAGAAAGACAGCAGTAACTTGTTACAATTGAGGTATGCAGAAGAGCATCTCTGAACGTCTAACCTTGAGGTGGATAGGCTACAGTAACAGAAGACCACATCGATTGCCACTCCTGTCAGCTAAGAACAGGAAACTGAGGCTACAATTCACACAGGCTCACCAAAATTAGACAAAAAAAGATTGGAGAAACGTTGCCTGGTCTGATGAATCTCGATTTCTGCTGCTGCATTGAATCAAGGGTTTAGGCTGTTGGTGGTGGTGTAATGGTGTGGGGGATATTTTCTTGGCACACTTTTGGCCCATTAGTACCAATTGAGCATCATGTCAACACCACAGCCTACCTGAGTATTGTTGCTGACTATGCCACCTTTATGACCACGGTGTACCCATCTTCTGATGGCTACTTCCAGCAGGATAACGCGCCATGTCATAAAGCGTGAATCATCTCAGACTGGTTTCTTGAATGTCATGAGTTCACTGTACTCAAATGGCCTCCACAGTCACCAGATCCTAATTCAATAGAGCACCTTTGGGATGTGGTGGAATGGGAGATTTGCATCATGGATGTGCAGCCGACAAAGTCTCTGAGGAATGTTCCCAGTACCTTGTTAAATCTGTGCCACAAAGGATTAAGGCAGTTCTAAAGGGGGTCCAACCTAGTACTAGTAAGGTGTACCTAATAAAGAGGCCGGTGAGTATATATTGACCAAACTGCAATTTCACCAAATGACTTGAATAGCTTGTAAAAAAATTCATAATTTTAGATCTTTTAAATTTAGATCTTTAGATTCTCTAGAGGAGCGTATCTGCCTAAATTATAATTTAAAATATGACAAGCAAAGTTTAATACAACCGATACAAATGAACACAGACTAATTATTTCTATTTCTACAATGAGAAACATCACTCCACTAGCAGATTCAAGCTGTCACCGATTTTGATCTGGCCCCAATAATGAATTTTAAACTAGGAAGATGAAATTAGCTGACAAAAATCTCAAAATTATCAAGTTTTCCCCACAATTAAAGCTGACAGCTGCTTACGTTGTCTTAACTGATGCTCAACACACACAAATCTGTTAACATTTTCTTAAAAAGTACTTCAGAGTGTCCTGAACCTTTAATAACACAGCACATTTTGAGATTTAAATGCGCTCTCTTGAGGAAGATCTATAAAGACATATCTTGGTATTAACTGGTAACATTTACGCAGTACATCAATCAAACATCATTTTTCCCCCATCTATGGAAAGTTATGTTTATATATAAAAAAAAGATTTTCCAAGAACTTACCATTTGTAAAATTCAGAATTGCATGATATCAAAGTTCGGAATTAATCCTGAATTACACCAAATATTGTCATTTTTAGACTTAATGATTACATTTGTTTAAATATTCACCTATATGTCCACTTAATCCCTCATTTCTTAAAATATATTTATTACCAAGGCAGATATTCTGATATTAAAGCTGTACTTTTTAGATGCAGTGATGCTTTCTTTCTTTCTTTCCCTAAGGATTGTCCAGCAGTTCCTGGCAGGTCTGTTTTCCAATTCAGACAGTGCAGGTCCCCAAACCTCCTCATGGTATGTTTTAAATGTTTTACCAAGATTCATTCATTCATTTTCTTTTCGGCTTAGTCCCTTTATTAATCTGGGGTCGCCACAGAGGAATGAACCGCCAACTTATCCAGCACATTTTTATGCAGCGGATGCCCCTCCAGCCGCAACCTTTACCAAGATTCTTTCAGATATAATATAATAATAATAAAATAACACTTTAATCAGTCAGATTTTGGATCAGTTTTACCAATACACTTAACTCATTACCTCATTTAATCTGATAGAAATGTTGTTTCAAAACCAGCAAAAGATATTCATGTTACTCTTTTCCTACAATTCCATTGATTTTGCATATGTTATCTCTCAATATCTCTGTTGATTTATCAATAACCTGTTCCTCAGGTCCAGCGCGCTGCATTCAAACCCTGGAGATTATGCTTGGGGACAAGGAGGTTTGGATGCCGTCGTAACACAGGTTAGTCACGCTGTCATCTCTGACATCATCCAGTTAAATGACTCATGCCCTCAGCCTCTTTGCACTTAGCCTCATTACTCTCCTCAGTGTTTTGCCTGCTGACAATTAAAGGGAGAGTTCAACCAAAAATAACCATTTGCTGATAATTTACTCACCCTTAGGCCATACAAGATAGAGGTATTTTTTTAGTTTGATGCTAAAGATTTTTTTTAAATGAAACTGTGGTTCTTGGTGATTTATAAAATGGATATCAAAGACTAGAGTTAAAAAACACATATAGACAAAACAAAATTAATGCCAGTGGCTTTTTTATATTTTATTTATACAATTTTAGGATACATTACAGTACAAAAGAAAACAGGAACTGCAAGAATAACAATAACAACAACCAATAATTATATATGTACATATATAACACGACAGATAAATATTTTAAAATGGTAATAAATAAGTAAAGATAAATAAATAAATAAATAAAATAATAATAGTAAAGAACCTTACTAAATGAATCAATAAATGTAATTTCATTTATTCATTCATTCATTTTCTTTTCAGCTCAGTCCCTTTATTAATCTGGTGTTGCCACACCGGAATGAACCGCCAATTTATCCAGCATAGGTTTTACGCAGCGGATGCCCTTCCAGCTGCAACCCATCACTGGGAAACATCCATACACTCTCATTCACTACAGAAAAATTTAGCTTACCCAATTCACCTATTGCGCATGTGTTTGGACTTGTGGGGGAAACCGGAGCACCTGAAGGAAACCCACGAGAACACAGGGAAAACATGCAAAATCCATACAGAAATGTCAACTGACCCAGCCGAGGCTCGAACCAGCGACCTTCTTGCTGTGAGGCGATCGTGCTACGCACTTCACCACCGTGACGCCCCCTTCCTTATATGTTCATGTTAGTAAAAAATATATTACTTACATTAACTAATGAAACCTTATTGTAAAGTGTGACCATTATTATTCATTTTTATTGCATATAAGGATTTGCATTAAGCACACAAGCTAGCTTGGATACACACTTGTGTTGCGGACCCGGCCAAAAGTATAAATCAGGCTTAAATCCTTAGCAAACAGTATTTTCACAGCAGTTTGGTTCCTAAATCTAATTTGTTAAAGGGATCTGCAGAGTGGATGGCAACATCGACAGCCTATCAAGACATTTGTGCTGCTCATTACATTACAAACCACAGCATAGGGCAAATTCTTCAACAGGATGGCACTCCTTCTCATACTTCAGCCTCCACATTAAAGTTCCTGAAAGCAAAGAAGGTCAAGGTGCTCCAGGATTGGCCAGCCCAGTCACCAGAGATGAACATTATTAAGCATGTCTGGGGTAAGATAAAGGAGACATTGAAGATGAATCCAAAGAATCTTGATGAACTCTGGGAGTCCTGCAAGAACGCTTTCTTTGCCATTCCAGATGACTTTATTAATAGGTTATTTGAGTCATTGCAGAGATGTATGGTTGCAGTCATCCAAGCTCATGGGAGTCATACATGATATTAAATATTTTACCACTGCACCATGATTTTATATTCTATACTGTACATTATTTCTGTTAAGTGACAAGACTTTTGTCTAAGCAAAGCCAGACCTTACTGTCCTAATTAAATAATTAAAAATCAAGGAATTATCATATTTTATTTTGGTAAAATAAGCGTAATCTAAAGGCCTTTGCTTTTCATTTAAGCCACTTCTGATACCAAATGATCAACTAGAAGTCGAGTTATTATTTGCTGTTTCTAAAACTTGAATAGGCGACAAGACTTTTGTCAGGTAGTGTATATGTTTTTGACTCTGTTCTACTAAAGAAAATTTGTCTCCATCTTGGGCGAACTTGAGGGTGATTAAATCAGCAGCAGATTTACAGTTTTTGGGTGTATCGTTTCTTTAAATTTGTGTAGGTAAAACATGTTATACAGGTTTTGCTTAAATGACAGAGAAACATCTTGGTCCTCACTCTCCATTTTTCTCTTGTCTTTTCCAGTTGCTTGGTCAGTCTGAAAACAGTGGCCCTCCTCCTGCCAATAAGGAGATGATCTCATCTCTGCCCACCGTTAGCATCTCCTCAGAGCAGACGGGTGAGTTCCCATAATCCTCTGAGTCACACTTTAAGTGCTAAAGCAAAGCACGGCTGTTCAGATACATCTGCTCACCTCCAGGAAGTGTTTTTTTCTTGTCTTTCCTTGCAGACTATTGTATCGAGATTGATAGATTAGGGAGTGTGAACTGGAAAGTGTAAAAACAAGATGAATCTCTGTGATTCTGTCAACAGAGATTTATGTCGTATTTATATAAAATATTTCCAGTCACTTGCATTTTTCCCCCTTGTGTTTTTGATTGCAGAGCTACAAATTTGTTTAAAAATATTTGAATTCTCAAGAATTATGTTCACTTAACACTTCTAAAACCAATGTATATGGGTAAAATAAATAAATAAATAATTAAATAAGGGAACCTACTGAATATGCTTAATGAACCATGTATGGCTAAATTAATAAACAAGAATTTTTAAGTTCTATACATTCAGATTGTAAACTTTGTATATTATATGCATATTTATTATAGATTTATATATACAGTTGAAATCAAAATTATTAGCCCCCCGAATTAATAGCCCCCCTGTTTATTTTTTCCCCAATTTCTATTTAAGGGAAAGAAGATTTGTTCAACACATTTCTAAACACAATAGTTTTAACAATTCATTTCTAATAACTGATTTATTTTATCTTTGCCATGATGACCGTACATAATATTTTACTAGGTACTTTTCAAGACACTTCTTTACAGCTTAAAGTGACATTTAAAGGCTTAACTAGGTTAATTAGGGTAAGTAGGCAGGTCAGGGTAATTAGGCAAGTTATTATATAATGATGGTTTGTTCTGTAGACTATCGAAAAGAATTTGCTTAAAGGGGCTAATAATGTTGACCTTAAAATGGTTCTTAAAAAATTTTAAACTGTTTTTATTCTAGTCGAAATAAAACAAATAAGACTTTCTCCAGAAGAAAAAATATTATTAGACATACTGTGAAAATTTCCTTGCTCTGTTAAACATCATTTGGGAAATATTTAAAAAAAGAAAAAAAATTTAAAGGGGGGCTAATAATTCTGACTTCAACTATACATATATATTGAAATAAAGCAAGTACATATTGAAAAGTAAAAGTTCCTTATTTTTTATAATTCAACTTATTAATAAAACCTTAAATTATTATTATAAATTAAATACATTTATTTTTACACTCAGTGACAAAAGTCTTGTCATCGATCCCAGTTGTAAGACCAACAAACAATAACTTGACCTCTAGTTGATCATTTGAAAAAAGTGGCAGAAGGTAGATTTTTGAATCGTCTTTTGAATTGCATCCCAAACATCACAAATACTGCAGAAGACCTATTGGAACCCGCATGGACTCAAGATTCTCACAGAAATCAGTCAAGTTTAGTGAAGGAAAATCATAGTTTGGAGTTACAGTCAGTATGGGGGCGTAAGAGAGATCTGCAGAGTGGATGGCAACATCAACAGCCTAAGGAATCAAGACATTTGTGCTGCCCATTACATTACAAATCACAGGAGAGGGCAAATTCTTAAGCAGGATAGCGCTTCTTCTCATACTTCAGCCTCCACAGCAAAGTTCCTGCAAGTAAAGAAGGTCAAGGTGCTCCAGGATTGGCCAGCCCAGTCACCAGACTTTAACATTGTTGAGCATGTCTGAGGTAAAATGAAGGAGGGGGCATGAAAGATGAATCCAAAGAATCTTGATGAATTCTGGGAGTCCTGCAAGAACGCTTTCTTTGCCATTCCAGATGACTTTATTAATAAGTAATTTGAGTCATTGCAGAGATGTATGGATGCAGTCCTTTAAGCTCATGGGAGTCATTCACAATATTAATTCTCTTTTTCCACTGCACTCTATATTGTACATTATGTCTATGTGACAAGACTTTTGTCTAAGCTGTCAGACCTTACTGTCCTAATTAAATAGTTAAAAAATTAAAAATAAAAGGAATGATCATATTTTATTTAGTAAAATAAGTGTAATCTAGAGGCCCAATGCTGGTTTATTTCTTCCAATTAAATTTGAATGACATTTTTATTCAAACAGTTGGGCTTGTTTATATTTGACTCATCGATGGGCTTACAACAACCCAGCATTTTTAGCGTGAATACATTGGGCTCTATTTTAACAGTCTAGGTGCAAAGTCTAATGCGCATGGCCCAAAAGGACATGTCCGAATCCACTTTTGCTATTTTAAGGACAAAAAAATGCAGTTTGCGCATGGTCTAACAGGTTTGTGCTTATTCTCTTAATGAGTTATAGGTGTGTTTTGAGCATAACGTACATTAAACCAATCAGAGTCTGATCTCACATGACCTTTAAAAGTCAGTTGCTTATTTCCAGCAAACGAATAAATGAACAATAATAACCAAGTGTGGTCAAAAAACTGAGTTAAATCCCAACACGCATCCTGTTCTTATGCCCCATATGGTGATGTATACGTCTCCAAAACCCGACAGGCGGACACATCTAAACTTGTTTTTATAAAAAAATATATAAATATGCATATAATAAATAATACTGCTGATAATAATAACATTATACTAAAGCAAATTGTCATGAATAAACTGAGCCCCGCAAGGTGAAGAAGGCATAGAGGCAGTGTTTTTATATGTATGTAAAAAATGATAACTTTGTAACATTTTAATTCTTTAATTTTTTTCATATGTAAAGATATTTGTGTATTGCTGTACATCCTGTGTGTATTAAGCAATGTGTAAGCATTTGGACCTGCACAGGCGCATAACTAACGTGCTCTGCAGTGGACCTGCTTTTAGATGGTCAATTGTGCGGTCTATTTCATTTCTTTAAAATATCAACGCCCCAACAATGTGCCTTAACACACCTCTATTTTAGACCAGCACACCCATGAGTCCACAAAGTGGCACAAATGGATTTGCTATTTAAACAACGTGGAGCAAAAAGTGAAAATTACTGTTACACTGGTCTAAAAATAGCAACAAATCGCACCAAACACGTCTTGCGACTTATTGTACTGGAGCTTTGATAGGGCCCATAATGTTAGCAATGAAACACAATGGGATGTCAACTTAAAGCTTGTATAGCTATGAAAAAAACATGAACAATGAACATTATAAAATCTCTTTTTTATTAGCATGCATGCAGCACCTTACAGTTGTTTTCTCCATTTCTTTTCTTGGGTTCGTCCATGCCATATTTTCCCCCTATGTCTCTCTCTGTCTCTCAGCATGCCGGCTGGAATGCCCCGTGTGTCGAGACGAGTTTTCTGTAGGGGAATCTGTCCGACAGCTGCCCTGTCTGCACTACTTTCACAGCAGCTGTATTGTGCCTTGGCTTCAACTGGTATGAGTTTCAGAAAACCAGATCTGTGTGCCATCAGACTATCAGAATAAAGGCAAAACATACGCCTAATTTAGGGCTGCTGTCATAAATAGTGGCAGCCGTGTGTTAATCTTTGCTTATAGTTGACTAACAAGCAAAACTGTATGGAAATGCCCTCTATTAGTGGACTGAAGAAAAACAAACTTACACTAATGGACTAATCAAAGCATATTCAACTTTTTTTTTCACATGTAACTACTTTTCTTGAAATTATGGGTTGTACGTCCAGTTTGGTTCATTCACTTGGCAACATTAGCCAACAAGTGGCCAAAGCTCTTTTGAGTTCAATGTTTTGTTCCTTCGAATTATAAACTCTTATCATTTTATGCAGTACAGTAATATTCAACAATCAAAATATTGCTGTGTAAAGACTTGCTTTAAGTTTATGTAGCTTGTTATGTTAATAACCCGCATTGTAATATTTGATTAATGAACTGTGAGGCGAATAATGTCATCTCATTTAAAACAAAACAAAATAACACTGATTTGCTGCGTCCCAATTCGCGTACTATCCATCTTATAGTAGTATTATTATTAGTAGTATATAGCAGTATTCGAAAATAGAATTATTGTGTCCCTAACCGTAGTATGTAGGAAAGTAGGTTTCCAGATGGTCAACAACTTTGTATTCCACTAACCACTAATATTGGCCACAATACATTGCGTGTTGGATGTGAATTCGATTAGAAATACAAACGTAGGTAAGAATTGTAAACAAACTACAAACGTGGTAGACGCACGAGACTAGGGGTCAAGTAGACAGTCTGAATGACTATTTGAAAGTTGATTGAATGAATATTAATTAATCTCTTGCCAACTAGAAAATATTTAATTTACATTTTCTGTGTTATGTTTTATCTGCAACAACAATGTGAGCTTACACTGACCGGCCACTTTATAAGGTACACCTGTCCAACTTCTCATTAAAGCAAATTTCTAATCAGCCGATCACATGGCAGCAACTCAATTCATTTAGACATGTAGACATTGTCAAGTTGATGTGCTGCAGTTCAAACCGAGCATCAGAATGGAGAAGAAAGGTGATTTAAGTGACTTTGAACGTGTCATTGTTGTTGGTGCCAGACCGGCTGGTCTGAATATTTCAGAAACTGGTGATCTACTGAGATTTTCACTCACAATCATCTCTAGGGTTTACAGAGAATGATCTGAAAAAGAGAGAATATCCAGTGAGCGGCAGTTCTGTGGGCACAAATGCCTTGTTGATGCCTGAGGTCAGAGGAGAATGGCCAGACTGATTCCAGCTGGTAGAAAGACAACAGTAACTCAAATAACCACTTGTTACAACCGAGGTATGCAGAAGAGCTTCTCTAAATGCACAACATGTCCAACCTTGAGGCAGATGGGCTACAGCAGCAGAAGACCACACCGGGTGCCACTCCTGTCAGCTAAGAACAGGAAACTGAGGCTACAGTTCGCACAGGCTCACCAAAAATGGACAATAGAAGATTGGAAAAATGTTGCCTGGTCTGATGAGTATCAATTTCTGCTGCGACATTCGAATGGTATGGTCAGAATTTGGCGTCAACAACATGAAAGCATGGAGCCATCCTGCTTTGTATCAACGGTTTAGGCTGGTGGTAGTGGTGTAATGGTGTGGGGGATATTTTCTTGGCACATTTTGGGCCCATTAGTACCAATTGAGCATCGTGTCAACGACACATCTTCTGATGGCTACTTCCAGCAGAATAACACGCCATGTCATAAAGCGTGAATCATCTCAGGCTGGTTTCTTGAACATGACAATGAGTTCACAGTGCTCAAATGGCCTCCACAGTCACCAGAACTCAATCCAATAGAGCACCTTAGGGATGTGGTGGAACGGGTGATTCGCATCATGGATGTGCAGCCGACAAATCTGCAGCAACTACGTGATGCTATCATGTCAATATGGACCAAAATCTCTGAGGAATATTTCTAGTACCTTGTTGAATCTACGCCAGGAACGATTAAGGGAGTTCTGAAGGCAAAAAGGGGTCCAACACGATACTAATAAGGTGCACCTATTAAAGTGGCCGGTGAGTATATATAAAGACATGGTTGGACATTAACTTCTAAATGCTTCTAAATATGAAAAAAGTGTGGTTAATGTGGCGAGATGATTAACAGAGGACATAACTACGCAACACAATGGTACGTTAATGAGTATATTCTGAGTATGAATAATGAGTTAATGATGTATACGCTACTGTGACACTCAATTTTCTTCACAAAAAAGTACATACTTTTAGGACATAGTATAAAGTATGCGAATTGGGACGCAACAGTTGTTTAAAATTTAACTGAATGAACTACCATACTTCAGGCAAAGCATCATGGGACCTAGAAATAGAGGTGGTCAGTTGCGATGTCAGTTTGTAGAGCAGCTCAAAGACGAATTCACAATTGGAAATTCCCAGTGGGTTTTTAAAATGTCACGTCTAGATTTATGAGCACCATAAACCTTGTGGTTGACATTACTTGAAGAGGCTGTAATGCTTCTTCTGTACATTACACACAGTCAAACCGCAAACATGGATTTCTGAGCTGGCAGGTTTGAAATGATGGTAATGATGTTTGAAAACTAGACGGCAGTTGTGCGCTAAATTAATCTATGCTACCAGTCAAAAGTTTAGGATTGGTTAAGGTTTTTTTATTCTAAGTCTCTTATGCTTAAAGCTTTTTTTAACACTGCTTAACACTAAAAAGTTTTTTCCCCTCAAAAGTGAGTTCATGACTTTTTACTAGAAAACATTTAGAATTGCAGAAAAGCTTATAAACTAAATAATGAAGCATGTATAATGTTAGAAATCAAAACAGCCTGAATTGTGAAATGTAAATTTAAACTTCCAGTAAAAAAACCATAATTGTAACATGTAAACTCAAATTCCACAGAAAAGAAGTGAGAATTGCAAGATATTTGCTTAATTTTCAAAGAAAAAGAAGCAGAGTTGCGATACAAAAACAAAGATTTGCTAGAAATACACTTAAAATTCTGACTTTTTATTTAAAATTTTTATAACGTGTCTTGCATTTTCAACTTTTAATGCTAAATTCACAATAAAAAAAAAGTTTGAAATGCACAATATACAATTAGAACTCAAGTAAGAACAGCCTCTGAACATGCATTTACAAACCCAATCTATGTACAAGACAGTCCTCATTCATTATCCTTTTGTGTTTTTATCAGCACAACTTTAAAGCTTACATGACACTATTTTTTTTTTTAAAAGTCAGTTTATAACATAATATTTATAATGATGTACGTGAAAATAGTCTGAATTTCAAATTCCACAGAAAAGAAGTGAGAATTGCAAGATTTTTTCTTAATTTTTAGAGAAAAAGAAGCAGAGTTGCGATACATAAACAAAGATTTGCTAGAAATACACTTAAAGTTATGAATTTTTATAAAAAATTATGATAATGTGTCTCTCATTTTCAACTTTTGAGATTAAAATCACAATTAAAAAAAGTTTGAAATGCAAGATATAATTCTAATAGAGCATCTAAACATGCAGTTAAGACTTTCTTTTCCATGAAAACTACAAAAAATACAAATCCTTCCGAACAGAAATGGTCCTCATTCATAACGTTTTGTGTTTTTATCAGCACGACACCTGCCCAGTCTGTCGGAAGAGTCTGGATGGTGAAGACCGGGGTTTCCAACCACGACCAGATTCTCAAGAAACAATCCCATCGCCTCCAGATTTACAGGAACGCAGCACCTTCGAGACTCTTTAACCTCTTTCCTGCCTTTATCACTTTAATTATTCACCAGTGCTTCGTGGAGCTTCTACAAAGACCTCAGGTGCCTTCTATTTCATTTCAGGGCCGGTAGAAAAACCAACTTTGAATAAGCATCTATCCAGTTGTTATGCATCACAGTTTGAGATGCCAAAAGCGAACAACAAAAGGTACTAATATACACTCACAGTGTATTGTAATAATATATAAAATCATGATCGTAATGTTTATATCCAGATAAACAGTAGCTATGTTTCCTTTTAAAGATACAAACTAGACTTATGAGCAATACTCAACACAGGCTCATTGTGGATACGTACCCCTGTTTACATTTCTGGAGATTGCGAAATATGTACCCAGAAGTTCGTCTGGATCAATTTCGTTTGTAAAATAAATGATATGGGGCGATATGATGCCGTCGCCGGCTTCTGTTTTTTTTTTTGCACTACCACTTACAGCTTTTCCGGTGTTACCAGTTTGCCCAGTAGTTCGCAGCATAAACTGATGGATTTCGAGACGACTTTGCGATGACGGGGTTTGAGACAATAAACAAATGAAGAAACCAGGTAAAACAAAAGCAAAAACATATAAATAAATAAATAAACAACAGGCTAAAACGCGGTGAAATTGCACACCTGTGAAGGCTTTTCTCGGTAATCGGTTGGGTTTAGGGACGGGGGAGGGTGGGTCAGTCAGTACACACAGTGGCCTTCTGTGAATTTGTAAAAACAAAAACTGCGAGAAAACGTACCTCAAGTTATGTATTTTGCTGTCCCCAGAAATGTACAGCTGGGTACATATCCGCAATGAGCCTGAGCTGGCAAAACTGGAATATTGCATAAAACATTTGCGAATAAAGCATCCAAAGACAACATAATCGTCACTTCCTGCTAAACTGACGCCAAATATTGAAAAGACAAGTGGAATTTGCTGCAGTAGGAGACCTTTTAGTAGTGAGACTTTTTTCTCATATAATAAATGACTTGCGCCTTAGAACACGAAATGCAGTGAATGTGCGGTGGCTTTTGTTGGCATGAGATCACTTTTCGGGAGAGGAGCTGCTCAAGACAGTTCTGGAAAGTAAGAATAGGGCTGAGGGATTTAAGAATGACCAAACAACATTTCAGATATTGTGCAATGTGGTCTGTCTCTTGATTTTCCATTAATGTCGTCCCATCACACTTATTGCAACCCAGGCTCATTGTGGATATGTACCTCCATCTACATTTCTGGACACCTCGAGATACGTACTGAGAGGTACGTCTGCTTGCAGTTTTTGTTTTCACAAACCCACCAGAGGCCGCTGTGTACACTTTTTTTGATGATCTTAATCTTTCTCTTGCACGTGCACGTCCTCTTTTTGCATAAATCCACTAGAGGGCGCAACAACATATACAACAGCAACAGCTTGCTGTTGACTGACTGACCCACCCACCCCCTTCCCTAAACTCAACCGATAGTGTTTTCAAAAGCAATCTAGAAAAAGAAAGGCGTTCCCAGCCACGCAATTTTACCACGTTTTCAGATTTTACCACATTTTCGTTATTTATTTATTTTTTGTTTTGTTTTACTGGGTTTCTGGAACTGTTCTTCACCGGACTCGGATCCTGTTGTCGTGGTCCTCTCCGCTTCATGTCTCAAGCCCACTAGCGTACACGGCGAGCTATTGAGCAAACTGGTAAGCCATCCATACAGAGATTAGCGGTCAGCATCATACAGCCCAATAGCGTTCGGTTTTTACTGACGTACAGCCAGACGTACCTCCGAGTACATATTTTGCAGTCTCTAGAAATGTAGACAGGGGTACAATTCCACAATGAGCCTGTGTTGACATTTTTATATTTACAAATCAATAAGACTTTAATACACATGCTGGGATGTTTTTTTTCTGATAAATGCAATTCCCATCTGAGCCTGGTTTCTCTTGAGGTTTTTTCCTTCACTTTCGTCTATTGGTGAAGTTTTGTTCCTCACCACTGTCGCCACTGGCTTGCTTGGTTGGGACTTGTGGAGCTGCGCATCGATGGATTTGCTCTTCAGTGTATGGACTCTCAGAAGTGAAAATTTAACCACACTGAACTGAACTAAACTGAACTTCAACTCTGAAAACTGGACTGACACAGTTTCAGTTTACTAGAACTTCTATGCTAAGCTGCTTTGACACAATCTACATTGTAAAAGCACTATAGAAATAAAGATTAATTGAATTTTCGTCATAGTTTATGCACATTTATTCTTATTAGATGAAGTTTTTTTCATGCACATTTTCAAAATTTATGCGCATCTTGGTGTTTCCATTAAGCATTTTTAATGCCATTTTCCAAAATGCTCATAAAAATAGATGAATGGAAACATAGCTAGTGACTCGTCTTTTATAAATGGCTAAAATATCGATCTCTGGAAAGCAGCAAGTCAAGAGACTGTAGTTATTACATCATGATT
The DNA here is from genome assembly GCA_903798205.1 of Danio tinwini. Classification (NCBI taxonomy): domain Eukaryota; kingdom Metazoa; phylum Chordata; class Actinopteri; order Cypriniformes; family Danionidae; genus Danio; species Danio tinwini. The sequence continues at coordinate 2,309,698 of CAIGQZ010000253.1, read as the reverse complement.
TTGTAAATATAGACTCATAAACAGTGATCATAAATGACTATTGAGATTTCAGTTTAGTTTAGGCTTGGACCCGACTTGGACAACTTAATATCTCGAAATTGTGCCCATACAAGATGTTTACAGTCCAGCCGGAGGTAAAACATGATAATTCAAGGCTGGAAGAAACGCAGTGTGTTAGGTGGTCTGCAGAACAGCAGCTCACCGCCACTGAGATAGATGATACAGATGTCTCAGGGGACACAGTTCAAGTTGCATATGCATTTTTAATAGCGTGGCACACGTTTACCCTATAGCTTCTTCAGAGCAGACGTTTTAATACCTCGGAAAGAAGTTTGCCTTACCTGTTGAAGGATGACATCTGTTTAACACATGCCTTCACTTTTTTTTTTTTGAAGGCGTCATGGAAATGCAAAGATTTAGATATCTGCTAGAGTTTGCACTGTAAAATGTTCAGTTTGCTGATGTTTTGGGTTGACAGTCTACACTACTGTATTCTGGTTGAAGTTGACTGACTGTGTGTGTTTTTTTTGGAGGTTTGTGGGTTTAGAGTGGAAAAGCTGTCTTGTATTCATGTTTTGAAGCTGTTTGATGTTACTCTGTGCTTATTTTCAGGGTTCCTTGACTTTCTGACCCATATTTTGATATTGAGTCCGAAAATAATTGTTAAGTTCACTTCACAAAATGGCCTTTAAACCTTCTGAGAGTCATTTTAATTTTTTATACAATCGCAAATATAAAGTTTAAATGTTTACAAGAAAGAATAAAGAATATTGCTTTAAATAAATAAATCAACCCATAAGGCAGCCTGATGCAAAGTGATCTCTCAAAGCAAATAAATAAGTTAGTATTCATTCATTCATTCATTTTCCTTCGGCTTAGTCTTTATTTCTGGGGTCGCCACAGCGGAATAAACCGCCAACCATCATGTGTTTTACGCAGCGGATGCACCTTTTTGCTTATTGATTAATCCCTAATCCCAAAGTCTACAAAACTCTAAAAAATGTATAAAAATTGGTTTCTTAAACAATCTTTCTTAAGCTATGTTTCCATCCGAACATGCTAAATAAATTTATGCGCAGAACTAGAATATTGCATAAAACATTTGCAAATAAAGCACCGTTTCATTTATTTAACTTGTCCAAGATAACAAAATTGTCACTTCCTTATAAACTGGCGAAGTATTAAAAGAAAAATAGAAGTTGCTGTGTTAAGAGAAGGCCTTTTTTCATTTATAATATCTTGTGTGTTAAAATACGTAGACAAAATGTTTAGGGCTCTTTCAACTATTACGCTAAATAATCCACGGTTTGTCATGTCCTTTTACAATCAACTCTGCTCGCACTTTTTGAAAGATTTGCTCGTTTCGCTGATGTTTTCCATCAAGGATGGTCATCACTTCTAAATGCATTTCCATGCAGTTATGCTAATTTTTTTCTTATTGGCTAAAACAATTATCCTATTCAGTTGTGCGCATTATTTTTAAATACACATTTTCAAAAATAATTTGCATCTTGGTGTTTCCATCAAGGTTATTTTTTTATGAGATATACCAAAATGCGCATAAAAATAGGTGGTGAAATGCAGCTATTGTCAACAATAAATTAGATCGTTCCCTGATTAAATAAACTTATCCGACAAGTATTTGATGTTGATATACAGAGGGTGCGTAATGACAATGTAATGCTGGTATATTCAAAATTATCGGTGTGATGTTTAGTTAGTTCATATATTTTAGTATGATAATTTTAGGCGCACTAAGTGAATACTGCCAAACGATATTGATAATTTAAGTCATCAAAACAAACACACCCATTCCCCCAAATGACCACACCTATTTTTGATTATCTCCACTATGATTACCAGGCAAGCCCCTTACTGCTGCTTGGCTGCAAGTAATTTGTTTTGCGACACTATGGTCAAAATCAATTTTCAAATATTGCTTAGTTAGCACTATAAATTTCTCGTTATACAGTAATTAAGCAGGGGTGTATTTAAGAGATTTAAGGTGACAGTAAAGACACTTGTTCTTTTGAACTTTTATCAAAACATCCTGCAAAATTTATGTTTTTTTTTACAAAACTATTATATGACTGTTTAATAATTTTTTAGCAACTGATAACTGAAATGTTTCTTAAAAATGTAACATATCAGAATGATCTCTGAAAGATATATACATTTATAATATACATACACATTTGATATACACAGTGCGAAATATGTACAAGGACCTACGTTTTTTTGCAGTTTTTGTTTTCGGGAATCCACTAGTGGCTGCTGTGTATGCTTTTTGAGATCTCAGATTTATTGCCATTCGCACTTGCTCTTCTCATGTAAATCCACCAGATGCCACTGTCGACTGACTGACTTACTGATCCCCCCACCCACCGCCTTCCCTAAACTTAACCGATAGTGTTTTCAAAAGCACCGATTGACCTGATCACCCCCTTCCCTAAACCTAACCGACAACGATTTTAAAAGCAATCCAGATAAAGAAAAGTCCTCGCAACCTCCTCATTTTTTACCACATTTTCAGATCTTACCATGTTCTTACCCTGTTATTAACTTGTTTATTTTATTATTTTGCCTTTTGTTTTACCTGCTTTCTTTGCTGGACTTTAACCACGTCATCACGGTCAACTCCTCTCTGTGTCTCAGATCCGCCGAAGTATGTAGCAAGCTACTTGGAAAACTGGTAACAGCAGAAAAGCCATCCACAGTGAGGTAAGCGGTCAGCTGGTAAACACCAAAAGAAACAGAAGCGTTCAGCGGCGTCATATGTATCTGGCTACATAATTCGTGCTCTCCAGAAATGTATACAGGGGTACGTTTTCACAATGAGCCTATGTTGCACTTAAGATTGCAGTAAACATGCAGAAAATCCAGCTTTGCATCTCAGTCATAAATCATAATTTAGAATTCATTCAAATTGTATGAACATGGCACAATAGTGTCAGTTTAGCTGTAAATTGTACACAACTAAATTCAAGACTTTAAAAAAACTGAAAGAAATGTTTTGAGCAGCAGGTTTGCGTAGCGTGAAAATAAGATTTGCTCACACTTACACCAAGTGTATAATTAAATTCAGATTTTGTAAGACGAAACTCCTGAACACCATGCTTCCTAATTAATTTATGTCGCTAATGTGTGACACGTCACCATGCCATGCATTCAGATTAATTATCATCTCATTTGCAGGTTGAAAAAACGAACAACAATTAGTTATGAAACACAAGTTTCAGTATTTAAACCATGAAGCCTGATTTCCATCTGTTTCTCCAAGGTCATTTCTGCATCATTAGGTAAACGAGTCACATGACTATTCATATTTGTTTCACGAAGCAATGCCTCTGCAATGACAATCCCTTGACAGGTTATATTAAGACACTCTGTGCTTGTTTAAATGCAGAATTGACCAGCCACTTAAATCAATGTCAAAAATATAACCATATAGATTACACACCTATATATTACATCATCCCGCTTGCTTGAAAAAAAGTTAGGAGAAGTTTAGAAGAAGTCAAAGGTCAAATAAAAAAGTTTCAATTGTCAACGTTTCTCTAAATATTGGTTTCTATGCATTTTTAATACCACATCTACAATACTCATGAGGATCATGTGGTTTAACACTGACACAAGCCAACCCAGAGCCTGAAACTATTATAATCGATGCCACTTCTACAGTAGTGGTTGGGATATTGATTCGTTTCACTGACTATCTGGAACATGTCCATTTCACGAGTTCTATAAAGCGTATTTGGCGTGCTGTCCAGGGAGAGGGCTCTGAGCTCGGGGAAGACCCCCCCCCCCAACTCGCGTTATTCCCCGTATCGGGGGACAGAGAGGAGTTGGGGTTCGAGCGAAGAGTTTAGCCCGGCCTCAGAAATCTCCCCCTGAGTAGATAATGTTTAAGAAGTGAGGTGTTGGGGTGGTGGAGGGATGCTACAGTCGTGAGATAATGCAGGTAGGATGACTTTGGAATTTATAGGGGTTTGGTCTAATGCTGATTGGATAATAGAATGATTATCAATGACGTAACGAATTGCTGAAACATCTGCCCGTGATAAAACCTCACTAAAAAGATTCATTCAGCAGCCCTTTCTGTACCTCATAATGCAAATAGGTGGTGACAAGCGTTTTATAAATCATTGAATCATTCTCTATACTATTTTGTTAAGATAATGATTGTTATAATGAACAGTCCTGTTAATTTGTGTATATAAACATATTCAAAAACAGCACAGAGTATGTACTGTAGCCAAAGCGTCAAATATAGTTAGCTGTTCATTTGTTCATTTACACTTCCCAGTAGGGATGCTCAAAATAATCGATTAATCGTTAACCGAAAGGGTGCGTTTTTCAACCGATTAATGGTATCAGTGAAATGATTGAAAAATAGTATTTCATATATTTTTAAAGTTTGGGGGCCGATCACAGCGAATGAGCTTTTTGCATTGAGAGGCGCATCTTTTGAATGGTTTACTAACGGCCGTGAGGGTTTCGCGCACTGCTTATCCATCCTTGTTGCCGTAAAAAAAGCACGTTACATCACTCGCGTCTTTTTCATTCTTCAATCAAATGAAAGCAGAGGCGGGGTGTCCGTTGAGGTCACAACAGTGTTTGTGTTGTCGTCAGACGACTACGGAGAACTTTTAAAGATGGAGGAGAGACTAGTAGTCGCTGTTTCAAGTTATCCAGAGCTGTATTACTTTACAAATCTTGAATATCACAATATTATTAAATATTACAATTATAACAACATTGACAGCAACACTCGTGCTTCTTTTTTTTTCTTGTCAACAAAAAAGGCAGTGTGGTGCGCCTCGCGTTTTTGGAACAGAAAAGCGCATTCAGTGTGATCGGCCGCACCAAACTGAGGCTTTGATTTTACAGCTTATAAAACGTATATGTAAATGAATGCAATATCATATGTAAACAACTAAATTATATTTTAATTTTTTTAATAATTTCTAAATAAATATTTTTTTATATGCTACAGTAACCTTTACTTTGCAAAAAGTCAACAAATTTGCCTCGTCATTGTCTTTCATCACACACAGCGTGTGCACATGAACTGCGAGTGAGAGAGGAAATAAAAGCACACAAGCTCTAAGGTAAAATCAGATGCTCAAGACATAATTAATCTTTAATGACTTATATTAAAAATGTTGACAGAGGTTTATGATATGATAATAACAGCGGAGCATAGATAAAATGCATATTTTTCGTGGAGTGATGGATTTGAGGTAGCCTGCTATTTTTATTTGACAGAAAAAAAAAACATGATGGGAAGAAAACTGCCTATGATTGTCCTTAAACGGATTTAGTCAGTGTTTTCTTTTGTAATATAAATTTGTAATTTAAGTGAAAAATGTCTAGGACAGGACTGTTTATTTTATTTTTATTTAATTTATTCTGTTTTTCTATGCTGTTGGAAATACTGCAGGCACATGAAGATGCCCTGTTATGTTCTGTTGTAATATGTTCACATGTTAAAATAAATCAGTATTTTAAAATGCAATATTTAATGTGTCAGACACAAAATAGACGTGTTTTTTTATTAAATAATAATTGAATATTAATCTGACCAGTTAATGGTTAATATTCGGTTAATGAGCTGCAGTTGGCAAAATTACTGGAAATGAGCATCCATACTCCCCAGCTGATTCAGTTTGTTCAAATCTAATGGTTCATATTTCAGTTGTTATAACTGTTATGGCAAGCTACATCATTTTTTCACTAATGTCTCATTTTTTTTTAATTATTTTTATAATTTTTCATTTGCAGCAAAAAAAATGAAAAAAAAAACTACTTAATTTTAAGCAATTTCTAAGAGACTTTTAGCTTTTTATAGCAGCTTTAGGGGATGTTTGTATATTTTTCAACAACAAAAAATAAACATTTTTTTTCTTTAATAAAAATAAAATAATTTACTTAAAGGTCTCATGAAATTAAAATAAAGTTTTTTAGGTGTCAGTATTGTTCATTTTCAGGATGTCTATTAGAAATGATGACAAAATTCACATTTAGAAGATATTCATTCAATTTCCATCAGCTTAGTCCCTTTATTCATCAGTAGTCAGTCAACACAGAAGAATGAACCGCCAACATATCCAGCATATGTTTTACATAGCGGATGCCCTTCTAGCTGCAACCCAATACTGGAAAAACATCCATACACTCATGCACACACGCACTTGTACACTACAGCGAATTTAGTTTATTCAATTCACCTACAGCGCATGTCTTTGGACTGTGGGGGAAACTGGAGCACCTGGAGGAAACCCACGCCAACACGGGAAGAACATGCAAACTCCACACTGAAATTCCAACTGACCCAGACTTGAACCAGCAACCTTCTTGCTGTGAGGTGACAGTGCTAACCACTGAGCACTGTGTGGCCTGTTTGAAAGATATAAAACTGATATAAACATGTAAAGCTTGTAGTTTGTCACTTCCACCTAAATGGACCTCCTCATACTTTAGTTCAGGGGTTACCAAACTTGTTCCTGGAGGGCCGGTGTACTTCAGATTTTAGCTCCAACCCTAATCAAACACACCTGAACAAGCTAATCAAGGTCTTACTAGGTATACTTGAAACACCCAGGCAGGTGTGTTAAAGCAAGTTGGAGCTAAACCCTGCAGGGACACTGGCCCTCCAGGACCGTGATTGGTGACCCCTGCTTTAGTTTCTCATCAAATCTTGACCAATCAAGTGCTCTCTAGCTCTCTAGCCCAGCAGAGACTGTACTTTCTTCGTCAGCTGAGGAAGTTCAACCTGCCACAGGAGCTGTTCGTACAGTTCTACTCAGCTGTCATCCAATCCATCCTCTGCACTTCAACCACCGTCTGGTTCAGCTCAGCTGCCAAAACCGACCTCCGTAGACTACAGCGAATAGTCCGGACTGCTGAACGAATCACTGGCACTACCCTTCCTACACTTCAAGAACTGTACTCTTCCAGAGTGAGTAAAAGGGCTCGCAAAATCACTCTGGACGCCTCACACCCAGCACACCACCTGTTCGAACTGTTACCGTCTGGTCGGCGCTACAGAGCACCAAGCACAAAAACAGATAGACACAGGAAAAGTTTCTTTCCTCAGGCCACTACCTCATGAACAGTTTAATATTCCTCTACTGTGCAATAAACCAGCAATACTTTCTCAAACGCACTTGTACACAGCACCTTATAACCAGTATATTTACAACATATCTGTACATACAACTCAACATCCAGATCTTTTTGACTAACTGCATCTCTGTTTAATGTTTTTTGCCTTTTCTTTTCTTGTATTTAATTTTGTGTTGTCACTTGTCACTTTATATACACTGGAAGCTTCTGTTGCCAAAACAAATTCTTTCTGTGTGTGAAGCACACTTGGCAATAAAACTGATTCTGAATATATGAAAACAATATGGTTTTCACCTCTTGTGTAAACTAAAAAAAAATACTTAAATATAAAATTTTCCCACCACTTGTAATCTCTTTCAGAATGATATTTTTCAAATGATCTATCTGTCCTAAAGCCACATGAATGCAGGCTTTCAAATAATGTGAATATTATCATGCTTTGGTGGGGATGTTAATAAAGTTGTCGTTCATGGTGTGAATGTGCTTTTACAGCTTTGGTTTTGACTTCCCTATTCTTACAGAATGATCATTTTACTGTTATCATGGAGTAAACAGGACTTATTTTTATTTTTTATTAAAGTTTTTAAGGACTTAATTTTAACAGTTTTTAGAGTGATAATATATATGAAAACAGCTATTATCACCTCAATGTAAACTACAAAAATAGGTATGTCAAAGTTAGGGCGTGCTCACACTATGCTATCCGAACCATGCCCAGGCCCGTTTCCTGGATCGTTTGAGAAGTGTGAGTGCTCTGAATCGGGCTTAGGCACGGTTCACTTGGGCGGCCCTGGCCCGGTTGGAAGAGGTGGACCTGAGCGCGGTTCACTTGGGCTCAGGCGTGGTACACATGCAGTGTGAGTGCAAGTGTGCTTAAGCCCGAAACTGAAAGCGAGTCGTGACTTTTAAGGGACTGTTTCATATGGATTAATTAATCATTTGTACTGTTTAATGAACGCAAACTGTCGTAGATTATTAGAGACGCAAATCCCTTACTGCACCACAGCTGCAGCTTCAGCAAACCTCCTAATTCCTGCAGCACGAGGACTTTATGATTGTTTATGAGCGTCAAAAGTGGCTGATCTGTTCAGTGAAATCTTAGACTGCGTCACTGCATATCAAACCACTTAAACAATATAACTAAAGAAATCTCCACTGTGCTGAGCGAGAGCGCTTCTTACTGAACAGCGCATCATCGATGACGTAAGCGCGCATAGGCCCGAATGTGAGTGCGGGCTGTAGGGGGAGATGGGAGGGGGGACAAGCGTGCTTTGGCTCGGTTTAAGGCAACTGTACATAGTGTGAGTACGGCCTTAAAAAAATGCTGGGATCCATTCATTCATTTTGCTTCAGCTTAGTCCCTTTATTCATCAGGGGTCACCACAGCGGAAAGAACCGCCAACTTATCCAGCATATGTTTTACACAGCGGATGCCCTTCCAGTACTGGGAAACATCCATACTTGTTCATTCACACACATACAATATGGCCAATTTAGTTTATTCAATTCACCTGTACCGCATGTCTTTGGACTGTGCAGGAAACCGGAGCTCTCATTTAATGCCACCGATGAAATAACTGTGCAGGCTTACAAATAATGTGAATATTATCACACATTGGTGGGGATGCTAATAAAGTTGTCGTTTATGGTGTGAATGTGCTTTTACTGCTTTAGTGTTGACTTCCCTATTCTTACAGAATGATCATTTTACTGTTATCGTGGGGGGAACAGGCCTCAAAGTCTGCATGATCTGGAAGTTCCTGAGACTTTTCTATCAGTATATTAATGTACTTCCAATTTAAATAGAATATTGAGTAGGGGACTGCGCTTTCCTTTTGCACACCATTCTCAAACAATAATTCAATTAAATTTTATTTGTATAGCGCTTTTCGCAATAACTATTGTTTCAAAGCATCTCTTTACAAAAGGTGCACTTTATTGGATTACATTCAAAATCAGAAAAGTTAAGGTTATTAGTTATTAATAACTTTAATTAACTAGAATTACTAATAGCTTTAAACAGTTAAAGTTATAAAATATAAGCACAGTTAACCTGCAGTTATATAGTATATAGGTGATGTCTATGTTCAATGAAGTGTATTTGTGTATTAAGTGTATGTGTTGTCCTCAAAGTCCTCAGATGGTTGGCATCATCTCTTCACAGGTCTCATTACAATCTCTAGAGGCCTCAGGATGGGCAACTCCAGGGGGAAATAGAGAGCAAAGAAAATAATTAGTGTAGCTGCTGTTCATAATGTATTTGAACAAGAGATATTAATGTCAATCTAAAAATTAAGTGCTTTAAATTAAATTAGGTACTATATAAACAAACATAAAAAACATAGAAGTATTTCGAACAATGTGCCTGGTGTATAAAGAGAGGAAGAGTGTATCCTTCAGGTGGTTTGTTAAGCACACTTACCTACTGGGAGCAAACTCACTCATCCTACAGTTATGTGATGCGTTATGTACATGCTTTATTAGCTTTTAATCAAGTTTTAAACTGCGAGAGTGTGTCTGAGCCTTGGATATTATCAGCAAGGCATTATTCCACAGTTTATTTTATGAGCCATATGTGAGAAGGCTCGACCTCCTTTAGTGGACTTCTGCAAGTACTACCAGAAGCCCTGACATCTTTTTTTGACATCTTAAAAGAGGGGCATTTTTAAAAATTGTGAAGCAATACAATGAAACAGTTGGTCAGACTGAAGAAATTTTAACATTTGTTTTTCATTGAATTATTTTACACGGGTTAGCTGTTCACCTAAAGAATAACAATGTGCGCTATGACAAAAAAAACTTGTAAATTGTGATTTCATACAAACATTAAGGTACTCCTGAAGTGTCTTGGAATGTGCTTTTTTATTTTACCTAAAATATGAAGACACTATGAGGGATATATTGAGTAGCCCCTGCCCTTTTTTTAAATAGCATTTTGTTTACATTGCAGCTTTGACAGCAAATGTGCATCTTGACAGCCACAGCCTATAGCATTGAATCTGTAATTGTGTCTCCGCTTTAAAATGAAGCATTCAGAATTCAAAATAGGTTCAAATGTGCTTTGTGGTCTGTGCTAACTTTTGTATATAATCGTAATGTGTGTGGACTAGAGTGGATCATGTGTGTATTGCAGCAGTTTGTGTGACAATGTGAATCCAGACCATATTTACACTGTGTTGTTCATCCCTCTAGGCTGTATAGCCCACTATGCACCATTCCGGAGTTGGAATCCTACTTACCTGTATGCTGACTGTGTAGGCGTGTGTAAAATGCATTTTTTTACCTTGGGGCTTTAGCATAGAAAGGTTATTGAATATGCACACAGAATGTTTCAACATCCTGGCTTTTTAAGTTTGCTCTCTGCATTGTTATACTAATAATAAACGTGGAGTTCAGATCAATGCTCCATTATATTTTCTCAAATATGCAAGTGTTTAGGCAAACCCATGGTATAAATGCTTAATTACATGTGAATAAATGACCAATAAAAGGAAGCGGGATGCTTCACTGAAGAGCATTTGATTGGTCAGAAACCTGATAAAAAGATGAAGTGCATGGTGATGTCATAAACACTGACATTTTTGAATGCTCACTTGTATCTTCCAAATGTGAATTTTAACTCTTTTGGAGCTCACAATCTTGTAGATGACCTAAAATAAATATATAAAAAAGAATTCAGGAGGACTTTAAAGTGAATAATCAATTTAAAACACAGATTTAAGAAACAATGTTATAGATAATAAATGTGGAGTTTAGATCGACTTTCCATGACATTTCCTTGTATATCCAAGTGTTTAGGTAAACCTAATTGGTATAATTGGTATAGCAAACCTTGGTATAAATTCTTAATTACATGTGAATAAATGACCAATTGTTGTGGGGGCAGGATGCTTCACTAAAGAGCATTTGATTGGTCAGGAAATCTGATGAGAAGATGAAGTGCATGGTGATGTCATAAAAAACAGTGAAAGTGATAAACTGCATTTTTGAATGCTTACATGCATCTTCCAAACGTGGATTTTGCTTTCGTTTTGGAGCTCACAATCTTATAGATAACCTGAAGATACAACCCCCCCTCAAAATGATTTCATGGGGACTTTAAAGTGAATGATTCATTCAAAACACAGATTCAGCTCCTCTCCTAATGATTCTGCTCACTCACACGGTTACACAACCCGCCTCACGGCTACGATTCCCATGGGAGTCTCGATATTTCACTGTGGGTAAACACTGCCACGAGCGTGCGACTACATGAGCCCCCTTTTGAGGAGTGATATTTTCTTTAAACGAACCAACTGTCTCTTAGAAGTAGGTACAGAGTGTGTATTCGTTCATTGTATATTTTTTTATCATGGTCCATGATAAAATAATAATAACTCCCTAGATTTAGTCAAAAGTGTGTGAGTGAATTTCTAGGAGAAAGTGTCTAACAGCCGTCGAGTCGACAACTGCCCTCTCCTCCCTCCCTCCTGGCCGTCCACTCCTCCTCCTCCTCCCGCTCCGCCTGTGAGAATGCCCGTGCTGTACTGACAGAAACGATACGGGCTAAGCAGACATGGAGGCCCGATTGACGAGAGAGGCCCGTTCCGACGCGCCTATGCTCTACTAACTCGGACCCGGAGAGGAATTCGGGCGACATATCGGATTATCACGGGTAACGAGCGACGCACACAAGACGGGGGAGAGGTGGAAGAATTTGAGGGAGAGATCCATTTCGGGTCCCTCTGTTGATTCAACGCAGCAGCCGCCATTTTGTTGACAGTTCGTGTTTTTAATAACCCGTGCAGGGCTCATTCCGGAGAGCGTTAGATTTTTGCATTCAGCTTCTTTTGGTCCTTCTGAGGATATTTATATACATTTTTTATTATTTTTTTACTAAAGGCCTGGGGAGATAAGAACGGTTTACTCATTCGCTTCACCACCAGCAGCGGTTGCTTCGTTACATTACTAGTCGTATGGACAAATCGCGGGGGTTTTGCTAGCAATACCAGCAAATGTGTCTTGACAGGACAGCTCAGCCGTTTCGTTAAGAGTGTGGGATCGGTGGTAGTGATTAGCTGGTGTGAATTCACTCGTTTAGAGGGTTGTAAACAACACATAGACGTGAATTGGATGGCCGTTGACGTTGTGTACGTGTGGTTACAGCCTCGATGTTGAGCAAAACCAACTTACCTTGCTCCAGACATGTGTCTTTCAAAATTGCAATGGCAGCAAGGCATTTTGACGTCCCGCTGTAGTAACCCTCTCACTTGCTATTATTGTTTTACACAGCCTGGCTTTGGACATATTTAGTAGTGTCCTAAGGTTGAGCTCAATATATCTGCTCTTCGCTAACGAGCTATGCTAGCTATATTAGGATCATAAACCGTGACCAGTGCGCCTCACGTAGATAAATATCGTTACTTGCGGGGTGACTGGATCAACAGACTAACGTCAGGCTAATATTTTTGTTATGTCATACATTGGTTGGAATGTTCTTACAAGAAACGTGACGCCTTTTTCCCTTTGCTTTTTTTTGGGCACATCAGCAATTTCAAGATAAATATCCGAGCGACCATGCTGGGAGGATATTGACCGCAAATTATGTGAACGCCGTTCTAGATCGCTAAGGTAAGTTCTTCATACTTTATTCTGCATTTAGACTTTAAATATGCTTTAAATGTTCTGTAATCTAGATGACTGTGTATCATTTGAGTACATTTGTTCAAACTAGAAAGGGAAAATGCAGTATTTTGATGCATGACATATGCGCGTAACGCTTTGTTTGTTTGTTATTGCTAAACGTAATGCTGCTTGGAAAGTGTTACGGTGTTCCTTCATTCAGGAGTTTTGATCAGCGAGCTTTACGTGTTCATAAAAAGGCTTAATTCTTAGAAACGAACCTTCAGTGGCACCTGCCAGTAGATCATCCTCAGTTAACCTCGTTCACAATAGGGTTCATTGCACGTGCAAATTGCGCGCGCCTTTGCCTGGTTATAGTTTTCCCCCGTTGGAGCAGATGTCTTGAGAAGTGGAGGAAAGTGTAGAAAGTGGTGTCTGGAGCCCTTGAGCCACCTTTGACCTCTGACTCCGCTGTCAAGGAAACCAGAAGCTTCCCGCTGACTGAGAGCTGTTTGAGTGGATAGCAGTGATTTCAGGCATTTAGTTTGTGGTCGGGAAAGATTTGAAATGTGATTGCAGATTAATAGCAGATCCCAATGCTTTTGCCGGTAACGTTAGTCAGTTTAGTTTCGTTTTGTGGTGCTTTGTGTTTCCATTTGATGCAATGTTGCGAGGAGTAACATAGATTAAAGGGCACCTATGATGGAAATTTACTTTTGGAAGCTGTTTGGATAGAACTGTGTGTGTGTGTGTGTGTCTGTTTGTGTGTGTGTGTGTGTGTGTGTCCGTGTGTATAGTGTGTTGAAGTGATATAAACCCAACAAATCTCTTTTTTAAAATGTACTGAAGTTAAAATAGGAGCGAAATCCCAGTGATTTTGAGGCCCTCTGCAACGTGACGTAGGAGTGTGGTTTTCCCCGCCCACCGAATTGATTGACAGATGCCATGTTTCTATAATAACATGTAAACACATGTCCACAGAACATGTTTTGCAAATAAACTGTAATTAAAATATGTGTTAGGCATGAGATGAAACCGTTTTCAAGGTATAACATGGTTTGGAAAAGTCAAGGTTTTAAAATCACCACATCTTTTATACTGTTCCTAAGTATGTGTTCCTAAGATTTTTTATTTGCATGTTTTTATTTATTTATTTTTTAGGACAACAGTATAGTAGGAAAATATATCCCAAATGCTGTTTTAAATTGTAAAGAAATCTGTGTTTTAAATGAAGACAGCAGAAGTCGTTTGAATTCATATTTCACGATTCATTTGAATTAGCCTGACATGTTTACTGCTCCAAAATATTTTAAATGTTTCTCAAAATAAAGTATGTTGTGTTCAAAAGAGAAAACAGTTTTGTTTTTTTACCCAGACATTTTAAAAAGAATATATTTTAAAGCAGTAATCACAATACCGTGATATTTTTATCATAGGTTATAATACCGTCAGAATCTTATACCGGCCCATGCCTAATATGTGTTACAACTTTCTTTTATAAGTTGAAACATTTTTGTAATAAAGACAGGTATAAGCTATGTAATTCTTAACCATTATAATCACCACAGCTGCATGGTGTCAACAATTGCTAATATGTGTGTGTGGGTGTGAGACTCATCATTTCAGAAAGGCTTAAACTCCACCACAAAAACATGAAATAAACTTATGGAGACTATAATAAATTATCTGATGGATTTTTTGAGCTGAAACTTTACAGACACATTCTGGAGACATCAAAGGCTTATCTTACATCTTGTAAAAGGGGTAAAATAGGTGACCTTTGTTGATTGGGAAATCTATTGAATCTCTGCCGATGTTCGCATTGTTTTGTCAGATATTTACGAAACCTAGTTACTTTAATGTTTACATAGCACATATACAAGTTGTACAGTCCTAAATAAGTATCAAACAGTTGGTAACTGGTTTAAGGTACTGAAACATGTTCACAGTTGATGTAATTAAAGGAATAGTTCTCTCATAAATGAAAAAGTACTCTCCCTCAAGTGGTTTCAAACCTTGATGATTTTTCTGTTTCTTTTGAACACAAAATAAGATATTTTGATATATGCTGCAAACTTGCAACTACTTCCACAATATTGGTTTTCCTACTGTGAAAGATAAAACATGATTAAACATTTGGAACCTTTCCCAAAATATCATAAATAAATAAATAAATAAATATAAAAAAATCAGGATCAACATAGATGTTAATCAAGGGTCGCATCGTACTTGGCAAAATCATAATGTGCCTTCACTTGTCACACAGCTGTTTGAGTATCTTTATTTCTGTTGAACACAAAAGAAAATATTTTGAAATATGCTGCAAACTTGCAACTATTTCCATAGTATTTGTTTTTACTACTATGAAAGAAACATTTCAAACCTTTTCCAAAATATCTTATTTTGTGTTCAGCCGAAAAAGAAAACTTGCACCTCATGATTTTGCCTAGTATGATGCGATCCTGGATTAACATCTTTGTTGATCCTGGAACATCATTTATGTTTGAAAATGTAATCCATACCTCTTACCTACCTCTAAACCCAACCATAACTAAATTGTTTCCAAAATCAGAGGTGCCTTAAAAAGTTCCTTAAGAAGTGCTTAAACCTAACATAAATGGTAAACATATCCCTTATTTCTGATTGGCTGATTGGAATGTTGTTCCAGGATCAACAAAGACGTTAATCCAGGAACATCCAGGCGACAAGGGAAGATTAAGAAAATGATGACAGAATGTTCAGTTTTGGGTAAACTATCCCTTCAACTTCAAATGACTTCATACATCCACTAAACTAAAGTTTTTTGGGTTAGAAGTCTTCCCCAAAATGACTCACGCTCTGGGAAAAGGTCACATTTATTTGCAGATGCAGTCGGCAGGATATTATTAATTTTTAAGGCAAGGAGTGTTTAAATACATTACATGTTGTGGTTGTTACATTAGTTACATCTCAGTTACATAGTTACATCTCAAAATGTAGTATCTATAACAACGTCTTGTTATAGAGCAAGATGTTTATTAAGTCAGGATAGGTGTCTTGTTTTGTCAGAGAAGGTGAATATGCTCATATCTCTGCTAAAGGATTGTTGAATGTTTAAGATTATTGTAATATACTAAGAATACAGAATACAATGGAAATGGTTGAAGTTAGGGTAGCATAGTTGTTTTTGTGTTGTGTGAATGTGATGTTGTGTAAGTTTATAGGTTTTTTTTATATTTATGTTTGCTTTTCCCAGTACTGGGTTGCAGCTGGAAGGATATCTGCTGCGCAAAACATATGCTAGAATAGTTGGCAGTTCATTCCACTGTGGCGACCTCTGAAATAGAGACTAAGCCGAAGGAAAATGAATGAATGAATTTATGTTTGCTTTAAATCTTTACTATATAATATAAATTGTTTGGCAAAGCCGGTTTTTATGTCACCCACCATCAAAAAAACGATTGGTTCAGGGACTTCTTGTGCGCCAGTACCTTTTAAAAATCATAACAATATCTAACCCTAGTGACATATGTCAGATTTCTCCAATCATTTTGTAAATCTAAACCTTTCGGTTTCACACAATTATCTTCTTTTTCATATTTTGGCCTAGTTTAAACCTGGATTTAAGATGTGTTTTGCTTGATCGAATCACAACTTAACAAGAGACACTTTCTTTTCTATATCTGCTGATTTATTCTGTCCACTACTTCATAAATTTTTTTGAGAAAGGTTGAATGAATCTACTCTTTCTGATTGTTCAATTTAATATAAAAATATAAGATAAGTCTTAAGGCTAGGCCTAGAATAAATTGCATGTATCAGCTGTCCTAACCAAAAATAACTTGCAGTGAATAAACACAAAATTCACCAGTGCTATAGAATAGTGTCAAGATACACACCAGTAATTTTTTTTTATAAAAGCAGCTTAATTATCTAATACTGAAAGCTAGACCTAGCTCAAGCTAAGCTCTGCTTGTGAAACCGAACTAAATTGTGACCAGTGGTCACATTCGAAGTTACGTGGGGACTATTTTCAGGTGCTGTGTAATAGGGCTGCACAATCGTTTCAGCATTGATATCACAATGTGATCATTCGATTCACAATTGTCACATCACAGAATATGCAATGTTAATTTGGTATTATAATTTAATATTCACATCTGTTTTTGAGGCCTGTGACTGTATAAGGATTTTAAAAACATTCAGGCATACGTTGATTGTATTGTTTTTATCACAATGTACCTGAATACTGTTAGACTTGAAAAACGGCAAATTTTATTTCAATTGTATCAGTTTCTGTATTGTATTTATAGATTGTTTATTAGATTATATGCAGTTGTGCTCACCTACAGAATCATCCCAATCAATCTAAATTGATCAATTCTTTCTTAATAGAGATATTCAAGTCATCTGGTGAAATTGTATTCATATCGCAATATATATTGCAGAATATCGCAAATATCGCTATATTAGATTTTTTTCAATATCATGCAGCCCACAGTGTAATACTATCGCTCCTGCTGCAGCCTACGGCAGCAAAGTTCCTTGATTATTACACCAGAATGAGAGTGTAGTTCCTAGCCATATCAGCCTAAAAAATAGCAACTTTTCATTTTCCGTCAGTCTAAGTACAAGATTTAACTATAGAAGTGTCAAGAGCTTTAATTAAAAATAAAAACAAACAGACTTTGATAGGCATGGGACGATAACCGCTTTCAAGGTTTACTGCGCTTTGGAAAAGTCAAGGTTTTAAAACCGCAAACATTTTCTGTAATACCGTTCCTACGGTATATGTAAGATTTCTTATTTACCTTTTTTTTTTTGTTTTTAAGGACAACAGTATCTCCAGCAGAAAAGATATCCAAAGATGCCATTTTAAATTGTAAAGAAATCTGTGTTTTTGAAACTAATGAAGACAGCAAAAGTCAATGATTCATTTGAATTATTGAGCCTGACATGTTTACTGCTCTAAATACTTTAAATGTTTATCAAAATAAAATATATTGTGTTCAAAGGGGATTTTTTGGTCATTTTCTTAGCAACTGTTTAACTCTAGGGGAGTAGTAAAAGTTCTGTATCCGCTTGTAAAGTCGAGACGAATGTAATACTGTTTCCGGGTCCAAACCGTTACTCATTTGAATTGAGAAAATATTTGTTTATGACCAATTTTAGTCATATCTCACATTTAAGGGAATTTTGAACTCAGAAGCCGCTTCACATGACGTCACACTTAACAAGCGGATTAACACTTAAGACTGGTTCATACTTCTGCATCGAGTGATCGGCGTGATTCATGGCACCTGTCTTGCATGTAGTTGTGCATTTATACTTTTGCACGCTGTTTGTGTTGCTCTGCAATAACACTTCCAAAACGCTAGCTGGCAGTAGGTTATGTTATGTTCCTCTGTATCGAGTTTCTTTGCGGGTATTTTGTTTTTTCTGAATGCTACAAGTAGCTAAAACTCGCTCATTCAGTGGTGGGAACCGGCAGATGTGCAACACTTTTAATCATAAGGTAAACACAAAACAAAAGTTTCCTTCTAGAGCTACTTCACGGCACTCAACACTTGTAAACAATCGCTCCATCGGGCTCGCGGCTCTCAGCACCGCCTACACTCGTCACTGGTACCAAGCCAACCAATTACAGAGCTTGCTCTATGCATTGTTGTGACATGTAGATACATTTTTTTTGAGAGGTCATCGTCGTCGTAGGCACGGTGAGGGCTATGCAACCACACGAAGGCTGCACCGGACCATAGCGTGCGTGCGCTTGACACAGAAGTATAAATCAGCCTTTAGATGTGCTTCACAATAGGCAAGAAAAGATCTGTCACTGGTTCCATTTTATTCCGACTTTTAATATGATTTGACTACATAATTTAAATCCTGGGCTTGACATAAAGTACCAAAGTAAAACTGCGTTCAAAAGGAAGATAAACATTTTGACATGCATATGCTTTACAATATTGATGAAAAGTTTCATGACTAAGTTAATAGGATTTGATATTGCGGCCTAAATGACGGGTTGAAGAAGAGGAAGCAAAGTATAAATACATTTAAAAGGATGAGTGGGACATGAGAGGAGATGCTAATTGCTTGCTTGAAGTCTCTAGCTGCAGTTAGCCAAAGTTTTAGGCTTACTAAATCTCTTAAACTACAACTTTCTTCCCTGCGTCCCAATTTGTCCTGCAGTGTGTTTTGGCTGGCAGGGAGTTGTGGCTTTCAGTGCGCATAGAAGAAACGAGCGCATGTAATTCCATAGTAGAGGAAAAGCTGTCTAAATCCACAGAGTTAGTATATTATATCTATGTTGCCAAAGCAAGCACCGATTAAAGAGCCGTGAATGACAGGTGCTGAAAGAGCGTGAATGAAGGAGGAAGCTGAAAATGTGATGACTTAAGAGCTTCACTTTTGTTTGTTGATGTATTCGCTTTGATGTTACACTAAGGAAAGTTGCTTTATCTAGACACACATCATTTCACAGGGTTCATGTTTCCATCTTCCATAAATAAATGACAATAATGTAACTAATTAAATGTAGTTGATGTTTTTTACTGCTGCACATTGTTATTAAATATAGTAAATTTTTATAACAATTGTGTAATATTTCACCACCACTGTAGTATAAAGTGGTTTTTGGTTACTTAATGTTTCGCTTCTGTAGCTCAAACAGCATTGGTTGAACTCCTATTGCATCAGATGGAAAAATGTAAACATAAATGTGTTGGATTATTAGGAACAACAGCTTGGTGCATGCTTTCCTTCAAACTTTTACTGCAGCCATTTTACAATACAAGGTAGCATTTTATTTTTAGCGTGATCTCCACTAAGAGAAAAGGAATTTGAGAAGGAATAGCACAGTAACGAGGAGCGGAGTACGACCCAGAGCACTGAGGAAATAGGGGAATGATTGTCACTAAGGGAGGGACGAACCAGGGAAAAAGGACAGAGGGAGGGAGCGCTGGGGAAATGTGTTTTCGATTAGTAGGAGCACAACGGCTCTAGTTTGACCGCTGTACTGTTACATTTCCAAGTGAGTGTTGGTGGGAGCCTGAATGAGTGAGAGGCTGAAAAGAGTGACAGAACAAGGTGAAAGGGTAGGTCGGGCAGAGAACAAGAGAGGTGTGATTTTTGGATTGCGGTGTGTGAAACGGGAAGGGGCGAATGGAAGAGAAAGGACGTGTTTAAATGAAATGGGGTGAGTAATTATAGTAAACAGAGAAGTCGGAGTAGAGGGAAAGAAGGCAGGACTCCAAGTTCTGGAGCGCAGTTTATAGTTGTAGTGATTTCACAGAAAACGACTCTCTAAATATAAAAGACCACCACTAATGAAACAACACTGCGTAAAATGGTTCTCGGAGCTTTTTCTTGTGCCAAGCGCTAAACGGCCGTAACCATACATGTAGCTTTCCAATGACCTAGGCATTCTTAATAGACCTGTGTAAAATTTAAACCTTTGCTCTCAACGGGGGTTAAAGAAACTGTCCACTTCTGTCCTCTCTATTCTAATTTTTTTCTCGGTCTTTTATTCACTTGCTGTGCTTTTCTGACTCGCAGTCATAAAAAGGGCTCAAAAAGGTGACTGGATCCTCTGTCTCCCAGAGGACCCTTTATGCTGAGGTCACCACTCGGACTCGCCTCTCAATGACTTGACCCTTAGAAAGTACCTGTGGCCAGCATGGTACTAAATTACTCAGTGGCTTTTGTTTTGGAGGTGTGTAGGGCATAAGGTTACTTTTGTTAAGCCCCCCAGTAGTTATGTTGTAGATTCCTGAAAAGTTTATGTTCTCTGGCTTTTATAATCCTGGTCAATTTATTAGAAACGCTCTTACACAGGCTTGTAAAAGTGGACTGTTTATTGTTTGCGAACTTTACTGCTTGGTATCCATTTAAAAGTATAACTGATCCTTCTGTCCTGATAATTGATAGTTCTGTGTTAAAATGCAAACTAATACAAACATTAAACATTTTGAAAGTATTTCATATCCTTAATACCTATTTTTTTTCACAAATTGATGTTTTTGATGTTTTTTCACAAATTGATGTTTGATGTCATTCCCCAAATGAAACAAAACAACCAGTACAGTACGTGTAGTTAACACACCTCCTTAAAATGAAACATTGAGTGTTTACATATAACAAAAATCTGATTACTATCAAAATTGGCACATTAAAACCTAGCACAAGAAATTTTTATCTTCAGACCTGATGAAAATATAAACACACACTGGCAAGTTAAGTATTTAAATACTGTTAAAAGTGCAAGTCAGCTTTTGTGATGGCTATGTAGTGTATTATTCCATATCATTCATATTCAGAAGTCTTAGTATTTCAATATTGTTTGGATATGTCAGTGACTTTGACTGATCCAGCTTGGACATAGGCTGCAATTTTAGAGTCGTATTTGTGGTGGTAGTGATCCATGTTTGTAAAGCCATTCTGTGTTAATAATTAAAACAGAGGTTAAGGCTGTCTTGAAAGTGTGGCTAATTTGTCTTTTGGTCGTAACACCCTTTCTCTCCATTTTTATCTCCACAGTTTGAAGGTGAGAGGGCTGGGCATTTGGGAAGGGACGACACTGCTTCAACCCAACAAGGATATTTTTTTTCAACCTCTGCTTTAACCCCCCTTCCCCTTCCCCTCAATTTCACTCTCCTCTTCAAACCTGATATCTACACAGACTTCCAGTACCTACCTATACGTGCGAGTGAGAACATCCTGTCCCACTCAAGCCCCCCTTGTTCCCCAAATCACCAATGGATCAGAGGACACAGGGGGGGCCTTCTACGCCGCCCCCACTCCCTGCCAATGCCCCCCCAGCAGAGCGTGAGAAAGAAGGTGTAGGAGGAAAGAAGGATGATGAAGAAGAGAAAAAGAAACGGGAGAAACCAAGAGATGGGGCACAGAATGAAACTAGTGGTGCTGAAAGTGGGACTGGTGACCAGCCGCAACAACCCACACAGTTTTCGGTCAAAGAGACCAGCTACTCTGAGGGTAACGTTAAGCTCAAAATAGGCCTGCAGGCCAAACGCATGAAGAAACCTCCTAAGATCCTGGAGAACTATGTCTGCCGACCAGCCTTCCGTGCCACTGTAAGGCATAGTGGAGGTAGAGGCGGAGGACGTGCTAATCGTGGGGCTGGAGCCAGTGATGCGAACAGCAACTCTACTAGCACAAGTAATGGAAAGGAAGGGGAGAAAAAGCCCTCTGTTAACCGAGGAGCACCTCAGTCAGCTGCTGCTCCTGCTGCTACTACTCCCTCACCCTCTCTTCCTTCTCCTGCTTCCATCAACACGGTCACTCCTGTGAATGGAAGCGCTCCAGCAAAAAGGGTAAGGCTGTTTAACATCTCATGCTGCATGTCTTAGATGTCTAATAAATTGTAATTTTATAAAGAGACTAGTTGAAATGACAAAACAAGCATCCAGTACAATAAACCCACAGCGGCACAATCGCAACAGATAAATAGGCTTTGTAAATCTTGTCACATTTTCTTTCTCACTCTTTTGTCTTTCAGCTAAGCATTTAAGCACGTTCTTTTTCACTTGTTTTTTTTTGCTATTTTTTTTGTAACTTTTGCTGTTTTGTATTATCCATTCTGTTGTTATTTTGTATTTATGTGTGCTAACTCTGTCACAATGTCTTGATAACCTTCATTTCTATTTAATTCTCCCCCTCATTTATTTCATATGTATCTTCCCTTTCTTCTCCCACATTTCTCAGTTGTCTTTTTGTTATAATACATTTTTGAAGGATAAAATGTAATGATGATTTGAAAATACATTTTTTTAACTTGAATTTATTAACATGAAATAATGAAATTTATCATGTTTCATAAATGTGCATATTATTTAGAATGAAATGTATGATCAGTGTAACTGCGATTTATTGATTTTTTTTAATGTTCTTATAGGGTCCTCCAAAACTTGCCTGCAAATCAGAGGGAAAGGGTGATGTAAAATCTGTTGTTTCTTCAGAGAAACCTCTTAATCTCCATCGCCCCACGACAGAAAGCAAATCACACTCCTCTGGAAAGAAAAACCATGTTCCACAAACAAACTCTGCCCCTGCCCTATCTCCACCAGCGGTGCCCCCAGCTGCCACTTTGCAACAGGACCCTAAAATAGATGGAATCTTA
The DNA here is from genome assembly GCA_903798205.1 of Danio tinwini. NCBI lineage: Eukaryota > Metazoa > Chordata > Actinopteri > Cypriniformes > Danionidae > Danio > Danio tinwini. Next base: position 2,286,852 of record CAIGQZ010000253.1, on the reverse strand, counting down.
AAAACGCCTCAATGCAATTTTTTGGAGGGGCAGAAGGAACAAGAAAGAGGACTTTCTTCTTGGGGTACCCCTACAGTAACTGAAAAACTTGCTCAGCTCATAGCTACATGCCCACCTTCAAAGTGCCCTAAGCCAAAAGCCCGAAAGGTATCGCCAGCTCCAGCACACAGTAGCTCACCTCCATTAATTTCTAATCTGCAGCGTCCTGAACGGGCAATGGCTAATAGGAACACCTATTCCAGGGCGGTTCACCTCGCCCCACCACCACCTGTATCACGGCCCCCAGGTCGCCCATATGGGTCTAAAAACAAAGACAGTATCCTTGAGAAATTCTCTGGAACTTCTAAAAAAGAGGAATCAGATGGAATTTCAAAAGGGGTCTCTGGTAGCAGCAGCAGCACAACCACCACCACCACTAGTTCTGCACTGTCTCAAAACAGCAGTCGCTTGACGACAACAACATCCACAAATGAAAGCACTGACAACAACAACACAGATGGAATGAAATCTCAGTCTCGTCTTGGGCATTGCCCATCTCATTCTTCATCCACAGCTGCTTCACCACCATTTTCTTCTTCATCCTCCTTAGAGAGAATAGGAAGTACAAGCTGTCACATAGGTTTGCCAGGCTCCCTAGCCTCACGCCCTAAGGCAAGCCCCTCTCGAATAGAGGATTTTAGTGAGAAAGACAAAGAGCGTGACCGGGAAAAGGACACAGACAGTCCAAGAGATTTAAGTAAGGGTATCACTCCAGCTATAACTGGGAAGCAAGATGCAAAAGAAAGGTGTTCTTTATCAGCTCCTCGAAATGACAGGGGTAAGAGCTCAAGCCCAGTCAAACGTAGTCCCAATCAGGAAAGTCGTGTTAGTGGGGTACCAAGTCCTGCTGAGTCCACCAAATGCACTATTTCTCCTTCATACCCTTCTGGTGCCAGCAGGAGCCCACCACCACTGTGCGATGACACTGGGGCTATTTCTCCTGCATCACCATCTGAGCAGGATTCAAAACCTCTGAAGAAGCGGCGAGGACGACGACCTCGCTGGACAAAGGCAGTGAGTCGCATTCACAAGTCTTTACATGAGTCTCCTTCTAACCATCAGCAAATCCCCACACCAATGCCCTCAGGGCTTTCTTTCTCATCCCCTATTCGGGAGTCTGTGGAACAGCCTCTCAGTGACAGTTACACATCCCCAGAAGATTCTGATATTTTCGATTCTTCGCCCAAGAAGAGAGGACGTCCAAAGACCAAAATGCCTCGATTAGATGCACCAGCCCATGGCTGCACCCCAAACAAATTGGTACCCTCAAAATCCTTCTCCAGTCTGCTCAAGTCTAAGGAAGAGCAGGACCCCCCTGTTTTGCACCCTGAAGTGGATTTTAATCCACCTAAAATGATGGCAAGAAAGCGAGGGCGACCTAAGCGCTCACCTCCAACTCTTCCTCAAGAAACCCAGCCCCCAACTCTTGCTCCTGAGTCAGGGGAAGCTTCAGTTGAGGAAAAACCTTTTCGTAATAAGGGCAACGGGCAGCTCATTATGAAGACGATCATAGGCAAAATCAATAAAATGAAGACAGTAAAACGGAAGAGGCTCCTCAGCCAAATACTGCTTGGGCCAAAACCAGCAAATGAGCAGGAATGCTCAAGAAGCAGTGGGCCAACAGGGTCTCCGGTTGCTACAAAACCACAGTCCCTGACATCACTTGCTGCTACATTTGGGGGCAAATTAGGGCCCCAGATTAATGTAAGCAAAAAGGGGACAATATATATGGGTAAAAGGAGGGGTCGTAAGCCAAAAACATCAACTAATCCCTCCCCAGGTGCCCCCACACCCCCTCCTGAGCCTTTCTTATCACCAAACACTTCATCCCCACATCATCACCAGGCGCAGGCTTTACAAAACCAACAACACCAGTTGCCTTCGTCTGAGGTGTTCCCTTCACCATCACTATCACAGTCAAGTGGGGGCCAAAGCCCCATTAGTGATGCTAGCTTTGTTGAGCCTGGCTCAGTGCATTTCTCATCTCACCCACACTACAGCCATCCTCATCAGGTCCACCACTCATTCTCATTTCCTCCGCCTACTTTTTCAGCCCCCTCTGCTCGATCTGTAGCAAGTGCTGCAACATCCACTGCACACCCATCTCAAAAGAAGTCCTCTTGCCGGGGTTACCATCATCACCACCACCATTACCGGCAGCACTATCATTATAGAAAATTTTCTCCTCCAAGGCCACTATTGCCAACGTCTCCAGCTCCTCTGAGTGAGCTGAAAGAAGCCACACCTTCTCCAGTCAGTGAATCACACAGTGAAGAGACTGTACCCAGTGACAGTGGCATTGGAACAGACAACAATAGCACCTCTGACCGTGGGGAAAAAGCTGGAAGTGCCAATGGCTTACCTGGTGTGGGGGTCTCACAGGGTATGGCAGGTGGACTCTTAATGCCTGGAGTCATAGGTCCAGGTATGGGAACAGGAATTGGACTTTCTTCAAGAGGTCGGAGGAGGCACTCATCTTCAGTTCTTCTAGAACGTCCCTCACCTACACCCTCACCACTTGGAGTGAGAGCATCACCAGACCCAAGAAGACCGCACCCAGCTGCCCCATCTTCTGCTTTGGTTGGACATAAAGAGAAGCACAAGCATAAATGCAAGCGTCGTGGGCATGGCTGCCCTAGCTATGACAAACTAAAAAGGCAAAAGCGTAAACGCAAGAAGAAGTACTTGCAGCTACGGTCCCGCCGACAAGACCCAGATTTTTTGGCTGATTTGGATGAGATATGTGTGCAACTCAGTGATATACGAATTTCTCATCGAACACCTACACTTCGTTTGGGCAGCAGCATTGGTTTGGGTGCTGGGGCAGGTCCTGGCCGTGGGTCTGGCTTGGGAAGTACCAGACCTAGCAGCAGCCTTGGAGGCGGAACCAATCCACCACCCCATCACTACCTGCATAGAGATCTATTGCCCACAATATTCAGGATAAATTTTAGTGGATATTATTCACCCCACCCAGCCTACCCATGTGATTCACTTCATTACGTTCGTAAGCCAGATCTTAAAAAGAAAAGAGGGCGACCACCTAAGCTTCGGGAATCTATATCAGAAGTACCTTTTGTACCTGGTTTAGGCTTTCCTCTCTCCAGTGGAGGTTTCTATCACCCTTCTTATGGTGTCCCATACTCTTCTACCCCACTGGGACTTGGCTACTATCGTGGTTATACCCCACCAAGTGCCCTGTACCCCCATCCCCATCACCAGGCTCCCCACTCTGGCCCATCCCACCATGTTCATTCACCATCTTTTCCTCCACCTCCACCCCCTTCTTATGTGCATCATCATCACCCATCCCACCTGCTTCTTAACCCCTCCAAATTTCACAAGAAGAAACATAAGCTACTTAGGCAAGAATATTTAGGTGGTGGTCGTTCACCCATGCTCTATCCTGCCATGTCGTCTGAGCTGTCATTTGGCTGGCACCACAAACACAAGCATAGGCACAAACACCGTGATCGATGTGGAGAAGAGGAGGGTGATGATGGTGGTGGTGGAGTTCTAGGTGGTATAGGAGGCAGAGGTGTTGGAGGTGAGGGGTTGGGGACTGGAAGAGGGGAGAGAGGGAGTGTAGAGTCCCTGCAGCACTGCCGGTTTGGAAGAGATGGCTCTGCTGACTCCCGTACCAACAAACAGTCAGCTTCTGCCAACTCCCCTTCCTCTTCCTCCTCATCCTCTGCAGAACGGTACAAGCGAAAAGAGGCCTCTATGTCTTGTCTTGGGCCCTCGCGACTGTCTTTGGGCACTGCAAGTAGGGGACATCATCCTGTTGACTCCTGGTTCAGAATGGGAAGTTCTGATACTGATTACTCCAAACTCTCTAGAAATCAGTCTTTTTCTGGGTCTGGTGCATTTTCTGAAGGACATGTGCAAAATACAGTGGAATGCTCAGAGAGTGATGAGGAAGATGCTGCTTCCCCCATTGAAGAGCCAGAGATCAGCCATCACACAAACCTGTTTGCATCTGCACTATCACGGACCTCCCTCAAAGGGAGTCGGAGCAAAAAAGGTGGACCCTTAGAGAGTCCCAGTCTTTCACGGTTGGACAGGATGGTTAGAAGGGATCGTTCAACATCTTCAGAGAAGAGAGAAATTGGTAAGTGAGAAATCAGCTTTTTTTTTTTACATTGTCAAATGCAAAGTTGCAGAATTAATGCAGTGAAATGTAGTCACTATCCAAAAATAATTTTACCTGGATGACTTCCCTTTTTTTGCAAAAAATGTATTAGTGTTTTTTTGCTTAGTGCATGTCACAATTTAATGATTAGTACTTCCTGTCAGTGTTTCGTATTGATTTAATAGTTTAACAGTCTTCATATCAAAATTGCTTTACATGACACAAGAATGGTTAATACAAGAATGATCAGAGCTGCAGCTTGTCTTTAAAAGTCTTAAAAAGCATAATACCAAATATCATGGCTAGTTGGAATATCATTTCCTTTGCACTCTAGGATTTTCCACATAGGTACCTTGCATATTTAAGCATTTTATGGCTAAATGCTCTCATACTTACTCATGCATGAACTGGTTCAAATGTAACATTACTGAATTAGGTGTAATGTTTTCATAACAATGCAGACTCTTAGGATGGATGGACAGTGTGTTTGTGTATATGTGCTCGTGCATAGAGGGTCCCTAGTGAGACGGCAAAGTGTAGTATGTAATCCAGGATTAGAGCTCAAGACATGAGGTCATCAAACGGTCATTGACTGCACCATTATTTCACTGTAGCTGCTAGAGCAAGCAACTGATGAAAAAGAGTAAAGGATGAGGATTAAGTGCTGGAGGAAAATGGGACCTAGAAAAAAAAGAAGAAAAAGACCAAGGTCATGAATAAGATGTGATTGAAAGGAAGAGTTAGTTGATGAGTTGGAACCCAAATACAGGGAGTGCAGAATTATTAGGCAAGTTGTATTTTTGAGGATTAATTTTATTATTAAACAACAACCATGTTCTCAACAACCATGAACCCAAAAAACTCATTAATATCAAAGCTGAATATTTTTGGAAGTAGTTTTTAGTTTGTTTTTAGTTTTAGTTATTTTAGGAGGATATCTGTGTGTGCAGGTGACTATTACTGTGCATAATTATTAGGCAACTTAACAAAAAACAAATATATACCCATTTCAATTATTTATTTTCACCAGTGAAACCAATAAACATCTCAACATTCACAAATATACATTTCTGACATTCAAAAACAAAACAAAAACAAATCAGTGACCAATATAGCCACCTTTCTTTGCAAAGACACTCAAAAGCCTGCCATCCATGGATTCTGTCAGTGTTTTGATCTGTTCACTATCAACATTGCGTGCAGCAGCAACCACAGCCTCCCAGACACTGTTCAGAGAGGTGTACTGTTTTCCCTCCTTGTAAATCTCACATTTGATGATGGACCACAGGTTCTCTATGGGGTTCAGATCAGGTGAACAAGGAGGCCATGTCATGAGTTTTTCTTATTTTAGACTCTTTCTTGCCAGCCACGCTGTGGAGTACTTGGACATGTGTCATGGAGCATTGTCCTGCATGAAAATAATGTTTTTCTTGCAGACTTCTTCCTGTACCACTGCTTGAAGAAGGTGTCTTCCAGAAACTGGCAGTAGTACTGGGAGTTGAGCTTGATTCCGTCCTCAACCTGAAAAGGCTCCACAAGCTTATCTTTGATGATACCAGCCCAAACCAGTACTCCACTTCCACCTTGCTGGCGTCTGAGTCAGACTGGAGCTGTCTGCCCTTTACCGATCCAGCCACAGGCCCATCCATCTGGCCCATCAAGACTCACTCTCATTTCATCAGTCCATAAAACCTTAGAAAAGTCGGTCTTGAGATATTTCTTGGCCCAGTCTTGACGTTTCAGCTTGTGTGTCTTGTTCAGTGGTTTTTCAGCCTTTCTTACCTTGGCCATGTCTCTTGAGTATTGCACACCTTGTACTTTTGGGCACTCCAGTGATGTTGCAGCTCTGAAATATGGCAAAACTGGTGGCAAGTGGCATCTTGGCAGCTGCATGCTTAACTTTTCTCAGTTCATGAGCAGTTGCGCTTTGGTTTTTCCACATGCTTCTTGCGACGCTGTTGACTATCTTGAATGAAACGCTTGATTGTTCGATCATCACGCTTCAGAAGCTTGGCAATTTTAAGAGCGCTGCATCCCTCTGCAAGATATCTCACTATTTTTGACTTTTCGGAGCCTGTCAAGTCCTTCTTTTGACCCATTTTGCCAAAGAAAAGGAAGTTGCCTAATAATCATGCACACCTGATATAGGGTGTTGATGTCATTAGACCACACCCCTTCTCATTACAGAGATGCACATCACCTAATATGCTTAATTGGTAGTAGGCTTTCGAGCCTATACAGCTTGGAGTGAGACAACATCCATAAAGAGGATGATGTGATCAAAATACTCATTTGCCTAATAATTCTGCTCTCCCTGTATAGTAAATGGTGCTTTCAAGGCAGGCATTATTATGTGATTTCAGCAAAGCTGAAATAAGTGCTCAATACATGCAACTCATCTTCCAAGGTTTAATTGTGAAAAATAAAAGTAAAGATGTGAAAGGAAGAGTATGACTGATGAATAGATAAGATGAATCGAAAATAATAGACTAGACTGTGTTGAAAGTGAGTTAGACTAGAAGTAAGTTAATTAAACAGAAAATGTGGGATAGAGGGAACAGAGTTAATGAGGCTCTGCACAAATGAATGCATGTAGTTGCTTTTTGCTGAGTCTGTGAGATGATTATTTTTTTGCTACATCAGAATTCGGCCATTAGGTGATTAGGAAAGAAATTGGATTATAGTTGGTTAAGAAGAGGTACTCAAGTGTTATTTACATACTAATGCAACTTGCTCTCTATAAAGATCTAACTTTTACTTTTTATGTATTTTTTTGCTCATTGTTTTCATTAGAATTGTCTCTGTAAATATTAAAATGGGGATAAATTTGCCTTTTGACTGCTTGATTATGCAAACAGGATGGGTGGGATATTGGCTGAAATCTCAGCACTTTTGGTTGCTATTCTAATTTGTGTAATTGTGAATAATATTTCTGCACTTTAACTCTTTTGTTTTAATCTCATAGGGAATGTATCTAGCTTGCAGAACAGAGTTGGCCAATCCAGTGTTCCTGATGTTTCTGAGGGTCTCCATCATCGGCACCATCATCACCACCACCCTCCTCTATCCCTCTTGCACTCTGCCTCTTGCCTGCCCCACTGCACTCTGGACCAGCCTGGAAACACAGCACCACTCCGGCCCTCCAGCCGCCAGGCTAGTCCGTCCACATGCTCCTCCCAGCCTGCATGCTGCCTTGATTCCCCACCTTCGCATCTCTCCCACCGACCCCCTCCCAAAAACAACCTGCTCCATGTCAACAAGATCCTCCGTGCAAAGAAGCTCCAGAGACAAGCTCGTACAGGGAACAACATGGTGAAAAAACGGGGTCCGGGGCGTCCCCGCAAGAACCCGCTGCCCTCACCTCCTGAAACGCCCCCACCACAGACTTCTGAACAAGACAACCACCCGTTACCTGAAAGGCACCGAGCAAGTGCACTCTGGGAGGCAGATACTGTAGTTGATGCCATTGAGGCTGTAGTGCAGAACCAGCGCAAAAAGGGACGCAAGCGGAAGCACTGGGAAAGGGAGACTGAAGGAGGTGATGAAGAGGAGGAACCGGAGGAGGAAAGACAGATGGAGGAGGAAGAAGAAGACGAAGACGAAGAACAAGAACAACAGTCAGCTGCTAGAGTAGATGATGTGATGTCGAGAGACAGAACAGAAGGAGGCAGGCAATGGTTGACTCAGAAAGAAGTGCACTGTTTTCGCAGGTATGCAGAACAAGTTTGAATTTTCTTTTCGAGATCTACAATGATTGACTATAGGCTAATCTAAGTCAATTAAATGTTGATTTTATGGCCACAAAATTCTTCTAATAATAAATTTTGCAGTGCACTGGAGGGAAAACCTGATGGCTCGCCAGAGCGCCCAGGCCCTGCTACTTCGGAACCAACCCCAATCCCATCAGTGACCAGCCAACGTGAGAAGAGAGTTGCTAGACCACCCAAAAAGAAGTTTCAAAAGGCGGGACTTTACTCTGATGTGTACAAAACTGATGAGTAAGAATTAACACGTTCAGTAGGCTTGTCTTGTTATCTAATCTTCATATCTCTGGTAAATAAATGTAACCTCTCTCCATTTCCCCTTCAGTCCTCGCAGTCAGCTGCTACAGCTAAAGAAAGAGAAGCTAGAATACACTCCAGGTGAACATGACTATGGCCTTCTTCCTGCTCCCATTCATGTTGGTGAGTTTCTCCTTTATGCTTAACATTTTAGTCTACAAATTTTAACTTGCCAACTTGAATTTAGCACAATATCTGGTTGCAGTCTGCTTGACAGTTGGAGTTACGATCTAGTTTCAGCAATAAGGCCTATACACTCCACATCAACAGTCTCTAATAAACATGGACAATTAGTAGATTACTCCACCTGATTTCTCAGAAATTCTGCAACCCAGCAAGAGTTGATTCAGTATATTCATTTGGTAAAAACCAGATACTGACAGGGGAAAAACCTGAAAAAGTGTCTGTTTCTGTGTCACTGTCTGTTGGTGTGGTGTGAATTGGTTTTTAAAGCACCATTGTTTCAACAAATAAAACTTGACTTGAGTGTGCAGTGTCGTTCCTAGCCAGTTCATTATGTAAGGCCTCATGGGCAATCAGGCTGATTAGTTATGGTTTATGAGTTATGAGGTGATTAGTTGATTCAATACTGGAATGGCGCAGCCTGAAGTTAAAGGACAAAGAGATTGAATTAATAACTGCAATTTGTCTTCGGTGTTTGTCCAGGGAAATACTTGAGACAGAAACGCATTGATTTCCAGCTGCCTTACGACATCTTGTGGCTTTGGAAACATGATCAGGTAGCCACTTACAACCACGTCTTTACCTGAGTTGGCAACTGCATTTGTCATTGTCATGTTTTTCACTTCAAAAATCATTTTATTGATCAGTGTTTTTGTCTTGGTTTCCAATAAAAATATTACAAATAAACACTTTTTTTCATTAGATAAGAGTTTTTTTTTTCAAAGAATACATTGCCTTCAGTTAATGTTCAGAGTCAATTAAAATTAATACATTCTGTAACACTTTAGGGACCAATTCTTACTATTATACAAAATTATTAGCATGCATGTTATAAGAATATTGGTTGCTTATTAGTACTTATAAAGCACATTCTGTATGATCTTATTCTACATCCCTAATCCTACCTAATACCTAAACTACCTTAATAACTTTTTAATAAGGAGCAAATTAGGAGTTTATTGAATCAAAATGGTTTGCCAAAAGGGAGAACTGAACCTTAAAATAAAGTGTGACCAAAAATTTTTTCTAAGTATAACAAAGCATATTGTAACATATATCGCAGAAAACTAAATATCGCAATGTCAAATTTTTCCAATATCATGCAGCCCTAATTTATTCAGTATGATTTTGGTTGTAGCCAAAACCTAAAATAAAAAATGTACTTTAATTCAAAGTTTACAATGCAAGTCAAATTAGATCAGTTTGTTTGTTAAACAAAAACAAGACAACAAGTCTTTTATAAATATAAAACTAAAATAGAAAAAATATTACTTTTTGGACTGCATTGTAAATAAATCAAATCATTTACACATTAGTTAATAAAAATACCGAAATTAATCTAAAAACTTTATACACAATTACACATGTAAATAGACAGACTCTGTGATGGGCTAAAAATTCTGCAGAAATCTGCGGATTTCTTGACGTGCAGATTCCATTTGTGCCTACTCATTGGCAAAAGTTTTTTCTTGTTCTATTAATAAGTTTTAAAAAATATATATTTCTTGGTTATGGCAAAATTATTTGCCAAAAAGGTTTAAAAAATAAACAGTCAAATTCAGGATACATTTGCTGAAATCAAGCTGTAATGTCTGAAAAGACTTTTAGTGGTTTAATGCTTGTTATTGCTAAAAACTTGATACTAAAAGGTGCATTTTTGTTTTGTAGCTCTACAAGAGACCGGATGTGCCTCTCTACAAGAAGATCAGATCCAGTAAGGATATTTTCACTATTTATGACTAGTGCCTAAGAACTCAGCAGTGCTAGAGAACACAATATGCATGTGTTTCCATAAATATATTCTGATTTGACAGAGCCGGGAGTTGATGATTCTTTCTTGACTTTGCTGCTCTTGTTTTTCGCACCTTATTAATGCATAAATATGCCTGCAGATGTTTAGGAGTGCTATGTTTATATTTTCCCTTTAAGATGTCTATGTGGATGTGAAGCCTCTTTCTGGCTATGAAGCCACTACCTGTAACTGCAGGTCGCCTGACGACTCTAGCGAAAAGGGCTGTCAAGATGATTGTCTAAACAGGTAACATGATCAAAGATCTTAATTTAGGATTTCAGGCCTTGTCCACAAGGAGATGTTCAAATATATACGCCAACATTATGTATCGTGTTAACATTTCATCCATACGGATTTGGGATTAAAAACACTTTTTTTAACTGGGTCTTATAGTGGAAAAAATGACACCGCTCTTGCATTTGAGTTTGTACAGACAAGCTGTATATTTTGTGAAATGACGATGTCATCAGCTCGCATCTTGAGTCAGACACCATTTCATTTACGCGGATTAAGAAGGCTTCTCTATTGCTTGTGAATTTCTGTGGCAGAATTATAGCATGACATGCTGGTCTGGCATTTAAATTGCCTTTTTTATTTTTGGGGGGTATATTTGTGGCAGAATTAGAGGCCGATCAAACCAAATCCACTTATCAGTTCTGAAAAAGTTAAGTGCACTCACTACCTCTTCCTTCACTTTAGAAAAGAGCAGTGTACTGCACTTTTCATGTTGCTAAGCAACCACTGTAGCAATGATCTTGATGCTAGAAACTGTGCTGTCAGTTTTTCAGCTGCATGTGTTCAGAGTAAGTAAAAAACATGAGGCACAGCTGATGCTTAGAACACAGTTAAAAATGGTGCTTATCACAGCAAAAAACACTTGGTGGGATCGGGGCGTTAGAGCACCACATATTGGTCTGGCATGTATACTACATTGTTTTGATAGATTTTAGTATTTTTGTAGCGTATGCAGATATTTTTGAGACTACTTTGTATGTTTACAGAATTTTGTTTTTAGAATAAGGCAAAAAATCAGATAGGCTCTGGCTTTGTGTGTATGTAGTCTTAGTATGTTTCCTTCTCCTGTGCTTACCCATGAGTGCAGTTGTACCTCAACCAAGTGGATCACATTGGTTTTATGTATGTCTGTCTCAGGATGATTTTTGCTGAGTGCTCTCCAAGTACGTGTCCATGTTCTGATCAGTGCGATAACCAGCGGATCCAGAAGCATGAGTGGGTTCAGTGCCTCGAACGCTTCCGGGCTGAGGGAAAGGGCTGGGGCATTCGAACCAAGCAGCCCCTGCGTGCTGGCCAATTTATCATTGAATACTTGGGAGAGGTGGTCAGCGAACAGGAGTTCAGGTTAGACAAATTTTGGCTTTAAACTAATAATAACACTTTTACAGTTACAGTTCAGTTACAGTTCTCAGACTTTTCTATGCTTTTCCTCCACATAGAAGCATGTTCTGGGTATCTGTTTTGAACTGACAGATAAATTGAATTTTGACCTTAAAAATGTACTGGTCTTAAATGGAAACAAGGAACAAGTTACAATATAAATGTAGCTGTCTGTAATGGCCTTATTAATGGTCAATTTTGCCATACATTATGATCAATTTTTTACATTTAAATAAAATTGACTTTTTTCTATTTCAGTATTTTGTTTAAATTAATTCCTGAAAAGTGTCCTTGTTCCTTGAAAATAGTTGTTATTACATTATAACAACAACTCTATTTGAAACAGTCAGGTCATATATAATGTGGAATTTGACTAGGTAAAGAGATCATTGACATTTGAAAACTAAAACACAGACCATTCAATGACTACTATTATTTGCATTGTTTAAAACTACGCAAAATGAGACAAAAATAGAATCATCGAAACAGGGTAGAATTAGGTTGCATTAGTGTTTATTTGTTCAACCTACACGAATCAGTACAAAAAACATGACATTACAAACCACAGTAAAGGGCAAATTCTTTAGCAGGATAGCACTCCTTCTCATACTTCAGCCTCCACATCAAAGTTCCTGAAAGCAAAGAAGGTCAAGGTGCTCCAGAATTGGCCAGTCCAGTCACTAGATATGAACCTTATTGAGCATGTCTGGGATAAGACGAAGGAGGAGGCATTGAAGATGAATTAAAGAATCTTGATGAACTGCAAGAACGCTTTCTTCGCCATTCCAGATGACTTTATTAATAGATTATTTGAGTCATTACAGAGATGTATGGAGGCAGTCCTCCAAGTTCATGGGAGTCATACACAATTTAAATTTTTTATCCACTGCACCATGACTTTATTCTATACTGTACATTATTTCTGTAAAGTGACAAGACTTTTATCTAAGCAAAGTCAGACCTTACTGTCCTAATTAAATAAATAAAAATCAAAGGCATGATCTTATTTTATTTTGGTAAAATAAGTGTAATCTAGAGGCCTTTGCCTTGCCTTTTGATACCAAATGATCTAATGATAGAAGTAATAATCTTGTTTTTCTTTTTGACATAAGATTAGTTTGCTTACCCCATTGGCAGATTATTTAGCTTGTTTTAAGGAGAAACTCACTTAATTTTGGCATATTATTTCTTAAAACAAGACTATATGTTTTGCTTGTCTAGAAAATTCTTCTTGATTTAAGAATTTTAAGATATTTGGACTAGGAACAAGACAAAAAATCTAAGTAAGAAAAGCATTTTTTGCAGTGTGGTCAAATTAAAGGATCTAATATGACTTCAGTGTTGTTGTTATTTGTATGTTTTGGAACAATGTATGATTTTTAAGAAACAGTTATGATTGTAGTCGATGCTGCTAATATGGCATTTATTAAAATAAAAAAATTAAAAAATGTTTTTTTTTTTAAGAAAAAAAGATAATCCATGAATTATTGTAAATATAAAACAGGTGCAATAATTCTTTGAAATGTTTCATATTATTACATCATATTTCATATCAAATGATCAATTGATTTTGTCATATTTTCCAGAAAATACATTGCGTCTGACTGTAGGTTGCATCAAGTCAAAATTCCATTGTTGGGGGAAAATAAAAAGCAGATTGGTGTGTAAGTCACATTTTTTACTGAAATTATTGCAAATTGGCCACAAAATGCAATATTTACAGACATTGTTGGCATGTATTTTTAGTTCCCCTCACTCCCAACAAATCCTTTAAATGTTACAGTTTTCAGAAAAGGAGGAATTAAGAATGTGAATTATTTTTTACCTTTTACACATTACCTAAAGCAAAACTAAAACTAGCTAATTGTGGGAAATCCACTGTACAAATACTCATAATCCTCTGTCATTCAGCATGTTCACGCTTTTTACACATTATGCTGGTTTGATTATATGAATACCTTGATTGTTCACAGTTTTGTAGAATTGTATCATGTGTTTTTTTTCTGTGTGTATGTGTGTTTAGGAGTCGCATGATGGAGCAGTACTTCTCCCACAGCGGCCACTACTGCCTGAATCTGGACAGCGGCATGGTCATCGACAGCTACCGCATGGGCAACGAGGCACGCTTTGTCAACCACAGCTGCGAGCCCAACTGTGAGATGCAGAAATGGTGAGTAAAAATAAGACCATGGATGAGTCACTCAATAAAATCCCATCAGCTTCTGATGAGTTCAGAAACCCAATGGTCATTTTTTTGTGCTGAGTCACCACAGATGTGGACAACCACCAACACTAACAAACAATGACTGTATTCTTTAGAAATTGCTGTATTACTAACAAGTCATAGTCATTTCAAAAGTAAGGTCACACTTTAATCATTTACAGAAGGTGTTAAAGGGGTAACTTCATCTAAATATGAAAGTTCTATTATCTTTCATCACCCCTTAATTACTTTCAAACATGAATTTCATTCTTCGGTTGAACATATAAAGACAAACCAGTAGCCGTTTTCCTAATATGGATATCAATGGCTACTAGTTTTCCATCATATTTCAAATCATTTTATTTGTGCTCAACAGGGAAAAGAAACGTTTATACTTAATTATAGTAAATATCAGATCTGTTCTTCGAAAAACATCATACATACGTGTAGATATTACATTTTATGCATAGTTCACTGCATAGTTATACAATACTCTTCAAAAATTGTACAGGTGATACTACACTACCTAACAAAAGTCTTGTCGATGATCCCAGTTGTAAAAGCAACAAATAATAACTTGACTTCTAGTTGATCATTTGGATAAGTGTCAGATGGTAGATTTTTTAGATGAATCATCTGTTGAACTGCATCTCAATACATCACAAATACTGCAGAAGACCTATTAGAACCCGCATGGACTCAAGATTCTCACAGAAATCAGTCAAGTTTGGTGAAGGAAAAATCATGGTTTGGGCTTACATTCAGTATGGGGGCATGAGAGAGATCTGCAGAGTGGTTGGCAACATCAACAGCCTGAGGTATCAAGACATTTGTGCTGCCCATTACATTACAAACCACAGGAGAGGGAAACTTTTTCACCAGGATAGCGCTCCTTCTCATACATCAGCCTCCAGATCAAAGTTCATGAAAGCAAAAAAGGTCAAGGTGCTCCAGGATTGGCCAGCCTAGTCACCAGACATGAACATTATTGAGCATGTCTAGGGTAATATGAAGGAGGCATTGAAGATGAATCCAAAGAATCTTGATGAACTCTGGGCGTCCTGCAAGAACGCTTTCTTTGTTATTCCAGATGACTTTATTAATAAGTTATTTGAGTCATTGCAGAGATGTATGGATGCAGTCCTCCAAGCTCATGGGAGTCATTCACAATATTAATTCTTTTTCCACTGCACCATGACTTTATATTCTATACTGTACATTATTTCTGTTAAGTGACAAGACTTTTGTCTAAGCAAAGTCAGACCTTACTGTCCTAATTAAATAAATAAAAATCAAGGCATGATCATATTTTATTTTGGTAAAATAAGCGTAATCTAGAGGCCTTTGCCTTTCATATAAGCCACTTCTGATACCAAATGATCAACTAGAAGTCAACTTATTATTTGTTGTTCCTAAAACTTGGATAGGCAACAACACTTTTGTCAGGTAGTGTATACACCTAAACACATTTCTGCTTTTGATTGTAATGTAACCAATGTGATTTGTATTGTAAAAAATGGCTTTACAGTTGAATATAAATAGTGAGTAAATTTTTATTGTTGGTTGAGCTATTCCTTTAAAACTTTTGTCAAACATTAGTTTAATTGGCTAAACTATGAAGGATTGTATATTAGCAACAGGATCGTGAACGCAGGATCTAGGTTAACACTCACAAGTTGTGTATTGGCGCTCACACACAGTCAGCAGAGAAAATGTTATCTCTTTCATCTTTTGCACTGTTTTCTCTTTCGTGCACACACACGCGCATTAAATCCTGTGCTTGTAGGCTGGATGGTGGCAGATCATCCATCTTGTCACACAAGAGCGATTATCTGAAGCTTGTGTTTTAGGGTGGGGGACACAGCTGTGCTGCCCAGTGGTTAGCTATTAGCACACACACACACACACACACACACACACACACACACACACACACACAATCTGTGCCAAAATGGCCTCATTCCACCTTATTGCATAATGCAAAACTCAGCCTAGTTGCTCAGTATCAAGTCCAAAGCTCTTGATTTTGGCTGACATGATGATGGCTTGAGTTCATTCCATTTTGAGGCTCGACGCTCAAGACTCAATATAGCTGCAAAAGGCTAAACAGAAAAGGCTTTTAACATGGTTATACTGAAAAATATGAATACATATATTTATTAAGCATGGATAAAATTAGGATTAATAAATAAGATTGTGGTAAAAATTGTCTACTTTAAATAAATATAGGCTATATTTATACGTCATAAAAACAATTCTTGGTTTACACAAAAACAGCACAACTGGATTTGTAACAAAACATTTTATACTTTAAAAGCTCAACTTTAGTGATGCATGATATTTGGAAAATACTGAAATCAATATTAGGCGACGCAGTGGCGCAGTAGGTAGTGCTGTCACCTCACAGCAAGAAGGTTGCTGGTTCGAGCCTCGACTGGGTCAGTTGGTGTTTCTGTGTGGAGTTTGCATGTTCTCCCTGCGTTCGCGTGGGTTTCCTCCGGGTGCTCCGGTTTCCCCCAAAGTCCAAAGACATATGCGGTACAGGTAAATTGGGTAGGCTAAATTGTCTGTAGTGTATGAGTGTGAATGAGTTGGGGCTGGAAGGGCATCCGCTGCGTAAAACAAATGCTAAATAAGTTGGTGGTTCATTTCGCTGTGGTGACCCCAGATTAATTAAGGGACTAAGCCGAAAAGAAAATGAATGAACGAATGAAATCAATATTGTTCTCTGTGATGTACAGGGCTTGGACAATGAAAGTGAAACAAATGGTTTTTAGACCACAATAATTAGGGACTTTTTTATAGTAGATGATGCCAATGCAGCATCATTTTATCTTGGGAATGACACGCCATAAAAAAATGCAGGGTTCCACACAGTTCATTAATGTTGACCCAACACAACTTAACACTTTTGACAAATTTATGTGGATTGAACATAAAAAAATTCAGTTGTTCCAATGAAATCTTAAGAATTGTGTTGATTTAGCTTATTTTAAATAAGTAGTTTGAACGAGCAAAAAAAAAAATTGAGTGCAGATACAAGTTCTGCACAGTGGCCAGAGGGATTTTGAGCCATTCTTTTTGCAGAATGGTGGCCAGGTTACTATGTGATGCTGGTGGTGGAAAAAGTTTCCTGACTCGCTCCTCCAGAACACCCCAAAGTGGCTCAATAAGATTTAAATCTTGTGACTGTGCAGGCCATAGGAGATATTCACCTTCACTTTCATGTTCATCAAACCACTCTGTCATCAGTCTTGCTGTGTGTATTGATGCATTATCATCCTGATACACAGCACCACCTTCAGGATACAATGTTTGAACCATTGGGTGCACAAAGTCCTCCAGAATGATTTGATAGTTCTTGGCAGTCAATCTAGCAAAAGTATTAGGCCTGGGGAATACCATGATACTGCAACCCAAACCATTACTGATCCTTGCTCATGCTTTACTCTGGACATGCAACAGTCTGGGTGGTACACTTCATTAGAGCTTTTCCACACCGTAACTCTCCTGGATGTGGGGAAGACAGTGAACGTGGACTTATCAGAGAACAATACATGTTTCACATTGTCCACAGTTCAAGATTTTTGCTACTGGCACTATTAAAACTGACGGTCCACATTGGCATGAGTGACCAAAGGTTTGACCATAGCAGCCTGGCCATGTATATTAACCCCATGGAGCTCCCGTTGAACAGTTTCGGTGGAAACAGGAGAGATAAGGTGCACATATAATTCTACTAATTAAACCTTCACACTCTGCTCTTAATTTTGGAAAGTGTAATCAATGAACATTGGCCACCAGGCTGGTCAAACTTAGCCATGAAACCTCTAACACTAAATTGGTTAATGTTTCAGTTTTATTGTCTAACCCCTGTATATTAAAATATGAATAATTTCATCAGTTTTGCTCTAATCATAAAGTATTTGTTATTTTAGAATGTTTGGGGTAATTTTGTATGGGATTGCATGAGCTTAAAATATAATAAACATACTACAAGAGTGGATAAATACAATAAAATAATGACTGTTACAAATGTTTGCATCACAGTATTGATGCTAAATTGATATATTGTACAGCTCTATTTAACTGATGTAGAACGTTAAGTCATGAATCTGCCTGTTTTCCTCTCAGGTCGGTGAACGGAGTGTACCGAATTGGTCTGTTTGCTCTGAAAGACATCAACAGCGGAACTGAACTGACATATGACTACAACTTCCACTCCTTCAACACAGAGGAACAAGTACGTCGGTCACCCGTATCCCACATGTCAGGAACATGCCTGTCTGGAGCATGTACATACACATACACACGCAGCTGTTTTTAGTAGCGGACGCTTGTTTTTCATTCGTCCAGACCGGCGGTGCTGATTTAAACACTTATTGCCACTTGACTATTTCAGCCATTAAAGCATTTGCTCACCATTACAACGAACACTTCCTGATACTTTAATCATCCCTTTGTCACTTGAAGATTTTAGCTTCTGTCCTTTTTGTTTTGAGAAAAAAAAGTCAAAATTTGAAAAGTCAAAATTTACAGTTTATTTTGCTAGCTCACGTTATTCTAAAGGTTGATAATTTTAAAAGTAATAATTTTGTTTGTTCTTGTTTTGGTAATCTTCAATGAAATTCTGCTCATTATCTTCTGCGTTTGGAGTGGTGGTCCTTCTGTTGATGTCAACCTGAGGGCTTCCATAGCAACTGCATGTTAAAACTTAATGTTAGTTTGCTATGAGGGAATGATGTGTAAAAGAAAGCCCCGCCCCCTAATCAATATTCAGTTTCAGTTGGAAGTACATCTCCACTACTGAAATACGTTTCAGCAACTTAAAGTTCATGAGGACTTAAAAGGATTTTCTGTCCATTTTCTTCTATGTTGCTCAGTGGTTTGGTCCTCCAAACTGTGTTTTCAATGCAGTTTAAAAGAGCTCTAAATGATCTCAGCCAAGGAATAAGATTGTTACCTAGTGAAAGGTTAAGTCATTTTGGTAACTTGTTAGTTTAAGTGTAACTTTTTACTATTAACTAGTAGCTTATTATCTGCCTATAATAAGACATTGACTGTTTATTAGTACTTACAAAGTAGGGATGCAAAGGTTCTTGGTAAAAAATCATATTGTCCCGTTGTCCTCTCATGGTTCGGTGCACCCTGTGATTTGCGGTTCAGAATATGCATTATTAATATTGGTTTGGTGAGACCTAAGCACAGCACATTGCCGTCAGTGTTTTAACAGGCACTCATTGTAAATTTAGACACAAAAACATAGTGAATGCCTTTTTTTTTGCAAAGATATCCAGACCCAGAAGCATAACTTACAGATGCAGACATACAATCTATAGAGGTCTGAACAGGTTACTTCAGTATCGCTCCCACTGAGTGTTCTTCTGCACCCGATTGCTCCTGCAATTTATTCACTTTGTTTATCCGCTGTCTGCTAAGAAAAGTTTTCTTCTCGTCATCCTTTGTTTAGGATTCATTCACTACAATGATGCTGATAAGTGACAATGGTTCTTATTGGAATGATTGTTAATAAAAATGTATTGTTGCCTTGGTAATGCAAGCATTATGTAAACAGAAGCGATCAATACTCTAAAAGTGCTCAATTATGAAGATGTGTTGACATAATTATTATCTGCATAATTGAATGAGACTGCTTAAGCTTTTTCTCTCTTTATATTTTTTAAGCATTTTATTTAAACATACAATTTTCAAAGTGCCCTACTTTTAAATAATTAATGAGATAACATGCCATGTAGCCATTTTTTTCTAAGCATAGCACAAACTACCGTACCGAAACTGTGACCCTAAAACCGTGATACATACTGAACCGTAAGTAGATTGAACCGTTGCAACCCTATTACAAGTACATATTCTGCATGATCTCTACCACCTTAATAACTATTAATAAATGGCAAATAAGGAGTTTATTGAAAAAATTTGTAGTTGATTATTTTTAATAGCAAGAATTTTAGTTTTAAATAAAGTGTGACATTTTGCTTAAAAAAAAGAGAGAATTACATAACTTTTTAACCACTAAAGCTGGTCTTGCATCTCTGGAATGCAATTGTTTGTGGTTTAAAAGTATATAAAAAGAACTATTTCATTTTTTTTGTGTAGACATTATGCATCATTTTTGTGAACACAATAGAAGTCCGTCCACTATATGGGTAAAAAACCCTGGATGTTTTCCCCAAAACCTAAATGAACATTTTTGGTGGTAAAGGAGTGAGTAAATTATCAGCAATTTTTCATTTTGGAAGTGAACTAATTCTTTAGAGGGCTGGGTTTCCAAATACTATTTTATATATAATATTTTAGGCAACACAGTGTCTCAGTGGTTAGCACTGTCACCTCACAGCAGGAAGGTCTCCCCCACAGTCCAAAGACATGCGCTATAGGTGAATTGAATAAACTAGATTGGTCGTAGTGTATGTGTGTGAATGAGTGTGTATGGATGTTTCCCAGTACTGGGTTGCAGCTGGAAGGGCATCTGCTGCGTAAAACATTTGCAGTTCATTGGCGGTTCATTCCTCTGTGGCGACCCCTGATGAATAAAGAGACTAAGCTGAAGGTAAATGAATGAATGAATATAATTTTTTTAAGCTGTTGCTAAATATTATTTCTAATTAATTTCACATTAAATACATTTTGCAGTTCTTTCTTTTTTTATATATTAAAAAAATTTGATGTTCATGTTTGTGCTTGTTGGTGAACTGAACCTATAATAGATGTCCAACATTTTGTTTTTCATGCATGCCAAATGACAATGTTTTTCTGCTCTTGTTGCTATGCAGCAAGTCTGCAAGTGTGGCTCAGAGGGTTGCCGAGGCATCATTGGCGGCAAGAGCAAGCGAATCAATGGGCTGCCTGCTAAAGGGGCCGGATCTGGAGGCGGAGCCCGGAGACTAGGAAGACTGAAAGAGAAACGCAAGTCCAAACACTCACTGAAGAAGCGGGTATGAGACCGTTCATTCAGTTGAAATGCATTTTTGTTGGCTGCAGTAGCTACAAGTACATTTTCTAATGCTTTGTCAATTTCTTTCTGTTGGAAGGAGGAAGAGTCCAGTGACAGCAGCAAGTTTTACCAGCACCTTTTAATGAAGCCCATGTCAAACAGAGAGAGGTAGGAGCTCATCAACTTTTTTAAAAATATAATTTTATACTTTGCTTGAGAAATCTAATAACATGTTTGGCTCTTGAGAAGCTCACATACGTAATAAGAAGAAATTCCCCTGCATTTTGTGATATGTTGGAGGTGTTTTTGAACTCTGTGAAAAGTGGAGATTTTGAAGAAGCTTTGGAAGTCTAAAGTTGTGGAATCTGAATGGCTGTTTTATTTGGTTTTATTATTTTTAAATGATTATTATGTAAAGAAGGTCGCTGGTTCAAGCCTCGGCTGGGTCAGTTGGCATTTCCGTGTGGAGTTTGCATGTTCGCATGGGTTCCCTCCGGGTGCTCCGGTTTCCCCCACAGTCCAAAGACATGTGGTACAGGTGAATTGGGTATGCTTAAATTGACCGTAGTGTATGAGTGTGTGTGTGTGTGTGTGTGTGTGTGTGTGTGTGTGTGTGTGTGTGAATGAGTGTGGACGTTTCCCAGTGATGGGTTGTGGCTGGAAGGGCATCCGCTGCGTAAAACATGCTGGATAAGTTGGCGGTTCATTCCGCTGTGGCGACCCTAGATTGACAAAGGGACTAAGCCAAAAAGAAAATGAATGAATGAATGTTTATTATTTAATTTAAATATTTTCCGTAAACCTGTCTGGGGTAAGTTTTGGGTATAGGGGTTTAATTTATTGTGAAAGCTTGTAAAACTTAATAAAGACATATTATACAAATAATAATTTTATAAGTGGCTGGTTTTAAATTGAACCAAATTTGAACACTTTTCAAGTCCAGTTAAATTTTGTACTAAAAACAGCTGTAATTTACTTTTCATACAGAAGAGAGGATGCCTTACCAACTCCGTAGCAACACCATTAACAATACCCTAGCAGTACAGCAGAGTAGTGGGAAGGCAGGTTTATAATAGTGTTAGAATTCTTTATGTTCAAGTAAAGACGGGGTTATCAATTTGGGGTCCATGAGGGGTGCATAGAAATAATCAGTAATTAATTTAATTAATAAAATCATGGTTCAAATACATAATCAGATATTTTATTAAGATAACTAAGCATGCATTAATATAAATGTTTGATTCAAATTAAAGTAATTATTAATTATAAATACAAAATAAATACTAAATATGTTGATATCGTTAATGATAAATATTTATTTAATCACAAAAAAAGACTCGATTAATTGTGCAGAATTTGATATAAATAAAACAAATAAGCTATATGCACAGCTAGTGTTTCTTCCCATACCGATAAACTTCTGGTGAACGGTCAATGTGACTTTTTAAAATTTCATACGGTTCCTTTTACAGCATCAATGTTGTAATGTAATTAAAATACAATCAGTTAAATAGACTTCAGCATTAGTTTAATTGTTGAAGCGTAAACTGAGATGAAAAGCCGTTTACATGCACGCGCCTGTCAGAATCAGCAGGCTAGTTCAGAAACACCATTGAAAATACTGTTAAAATAAATACTGAGTAAAATAAATGTTTATAAATGACCCACTTTATGTTGTATATCAATCAGCCAGTGGAGATTGTTGATTTTTAAAGAAAACAGGCCTAAAGTGTGCCAATTTTGTAATTGCATACAGTTCACCGGAAGCGCTTGACCCAGGTTACTGCAAAATTAAAAGTCCTTCTGCATACTTCTGCATATACCCTATAGATATAAACCAAATAAATACAATTTAGAATCAAATGGATAATAAGCATTTGATTAAAGTAAATAAGTAAATGTGTACATTAGTAAAGGCAGTACTGTAAAGAGTAGAATAACATTTATAATGTAACTTATGTAGACCCATTTTTTATTTAAAATTATTAAAGTATATTTTGGATCTTTATACAGAACCTACTTAAATGTCTTTTAACTTTAAGAATAGGGTCTCTTCATATTTAGGAGTGTGTGGCATCTAGTATTTTGTTCTTTAATGCAGTATATGCACACAGACTTTTAATTTCAGCCAGTCAACCTCAGCGTTTCCGGTGAACTGTCTTTCCATTATAAAATTGCCACGTTTGCCATGTCTGATTTCTTTAAAAATCTGTGATCTTCACTGCCTGATAGATATACGATATAAAGGGGGATCTCAGACCGGACAAGAAGCACTGCATTAAATTCCATTTCTCCCCGCCATGTCTTTAAAACAAGACAGTTTATTTTACCGTAGTATTTTCAATGGAGTTTCTGCGCTCACCTGCTGATCATGACATCGCTAGCGCTTACACGGTCTTTCACCTCGGTTTATGCTTCAACAACTAAACAAATGCTTAAGTCTATTTAACAGAATGTATTGTAATTACATTACAACATCAGTGCTGTAAATGGAACACTAAGGTTTCATTAGTCACATTAAGCTTTCACCGGAAGTTTATCATTGGCTGAAAAACACTAGCTGTGCAAATACCCCATTGTTCAAGCATATATATTGAATACAAACAGATTTTAACATTCTCTCCTGAATTTGTTTGTTTCAGGAACTTTGTGCTGAAACATCGGGTTTTTCTGCTGCGGAATTGGGAGAAGATGCGAGAGAAACAGGAGCTTTTGAAGCGTGAGGGAGAGCGGGAGAGGGAGAACAGCGGTCTGTCTCTGTACACGCGCTGGGGAGGAGTCATCCGGGATGATGGAAACATCAAATCAGGTGAGAGTGGACAACAAGCCATACACAAGTAATAAAGCTTCATCAAGTTGATCTCAAGCTTGTCATGATGCCATGCTACAGTTTGTACAATTTATGACTGATCTTATCCACTAACAGTTGATTAAAATGTACTTTTTTCAGGCTGCAGATAAAACTTCCAAGTAGGATTGAAACAATAAGGCCACATTATTGACAATGTCAACAGTAAAAAATTGAAAAACTGTAGTCAGTGGTTAGCAATGGTTCAAGTTATCATTGGTTTGAGTCTAGACTGGGTCATTTGGCATTTTTGTTTGGAGTTTGCATGTTCTCCCTGTGTTTTTGTGAGTTTCCTCTGGGTGCTCCGGTTTCCCCGACAGTCCAAAGACATGCGCTATAGGTTAATTAAATCAACTAAATTGGCCATAGTGTATGTGGGTAAATGAGTTTGTATGGATGATTCCCAGTACTGGGTTATAGCTGGAAGGGCATCCACTGCATAAAACATATGCTTGAATTGTTGACGGTTCATTGCGCTGTAGCGATCCCTAATAAATAAGGGACTAAGCTGAATGAAAATGAATGAATGAATAAATATCCTTGCGGTTGACCTGGTGTAAGGGTCTGAAATATCACAGCTGCTATGGTGCTGTGGCGCTAGAGTGTAATCCAGCTCTTTATAATGCTATTGCAACACAAGGAAACACAGCATGAATTATTACTGAGTGCAAATGAATTTTTACTAGTATGTTGTGAGATTGTTTCACAAAATTTAAAACCAAGAATAGCATTGTGTGCACTACATACACTTGCCTTTCATGGGAGCACAACATACATATTGGAGCCTTTGGGATTAGGAAAAATCCCAGCTAGTGATGCACAGATTGGTTTTATAGCCATGAGTTGAGCTGGTCAGATAAACAAAAAGTATTCTGATGAACCAGGGGTTAAGATCAATCACAAAAAATGTGACTGTGTTTCATGGCCCGTTTCCACTGAGTGGTATGGTATTGTTCAGTACGCTTTTATGGACGTTTCCACTGTCAAAAGGCGTACCAAACCGAAGCATACCGTACCCCTTTTTCTGCACCCTTTTGAAAGGGTACCAAACATGAGAAAGGGTACCAAAAGGTGGAGCTAGACGCACAGCTGAACGCTATTGGTTTACAGAGATACGTCATTTGCTCACGCAATAAGCCAGCATAAAAACAAAGAAGCCGCCATGTTTTCATACACACCCGAGAGATTACAGTGTAATTATATATACATATAATAACGAGCCCTGGTCGACCCGGGCTCAAAGGAACCTTGTTGTCGTCTTGATAAACAGCCACAAAGCCAAAAAGAAGAGCAGATTTTACCCTGTGCCCCGTAGTTTTTTACGAGCCAGTCTAAAGCACGAGT
This sequence comes from Danio tinwini, assembly GCA_903798205.1. Taxonomy (NCBI): domain Eukaryota; kingdom Metazoa; phylum Chordata; class Actinopteri; order Cypriniformes; family Danionidae; genus Danio; species Danio tinwini. The sequence continues at coordinate 2,261,900 of CAIGQZ010000253.1, read as the reverse complement.
GGTTTCGTTTTCTCGCTGTGCGTTTATATTTGAATTAACAAACTTCTTAAGCTAATTATAATAACGTGCGCTTGATTATTGACGTGCTTTTGAAACCTGATCCTGTCAGAAACTGACAAACGCGAGAATGACGCGCAAAAAAAACAAAAGGAGAAGCTGGGAAAAAAGGAGCACATTATTTTTTCAGCAAACGTGAACAAACTGCCATGCTGAACTATTATCATCACCTTTTGGACTATTATGAACTCTGAATGATGGAATTACTTTCTAACAAGAGGCTACACGTGCTGCTGAAGATTAAAGACACATTTAATCATGAGAGGTTTGCACTGACTGGACTCTATTTCCTGCTGTTTTGAACCTAAATAAGGACTAAATGTCTGCTGTGTGTATTTTTTCTGTAAGTGGTATCATATCGGAGACTGTAAGGGTCTGTATGTGTTCATATATGTTGCATTTATTTATTAATTTTATATACTTGCAAACATTACAGTAGGCTTTTTCACACTGTCATTGATCTGCAGTTATAATCAACTCATGTTCATAGAAAAGTTAGTAATAAACATTTATACTGAAGTATTTATGTGTATAAAGAATCTGTTTTGTGAGAAGTGCTTCTCATAATGATATGTGAGCGACCCATACAGCTTTACTGTAGACATTTTCTCGAGCGAAAATGACGTTGACTGCAACTTTCTGTCGTACACCACGCCAACCAAATGGGTACCATTGGTATCCTTTTAGCAGTGGAAACGCAAGCCTGATAAAGGTGACCCGTACTGACCCGTACCGTACTGTACCAGTCAGTGGAAACGAGTCATTAAATATATTTTTCTTGAGGCAGACGGCCACTAATATCCAAAACATCCATCTTTAACCAGTATTGGCGAAATTTGACTAACTTGTGAAAATTAAAAAAGGGAGAATTTAAAACAAAAAAGGAAGGTAAAAGTATAGTGTGTGAGTGTTTTAGTGAAGTAGTTAAGTTAGAGCTTGGGCTGAAAATGTGCTGTATTTTGTGCATAACAGTGATAACAACAGCGATATTCTCAATAAAGCGAGTAATAGAACATGTGTTTATTCATTCCTCATTCATTCATTTTCCTTTGCCTTAGTCCCTTTATTCATCAGGGGTCGACACAATGGAATGAACCGCCAACTTATCTAGCATATGTTTTACACAGCGGATGCCCTTCCAGCTGCAACCCAGTAATGAGAAACACCCATACACACTGTAAAAAAAGCAGGGTTCCACACAATTCGTTCATGTTGTCCCATCACAAATCAATTAAGTTAACACTTTTAACAAATTTATGTGGATTGAACATAAAAAAATTAAGTTGTCTCAATGAAATCTCAAGAATTGTGTTAATTCTGCTTATTTTAAATAAGTAGTTTGAACAAGTGCACACTCATTCACACACATACACTACGGCCAATTTAGTTTATTCAGTTCACTATAACGCATGTCTTTGGACTGTGGGGGAAACCAGGAGAACCTGGAGGTAACACAGGGAGAACATGCAAACTGAACACAGAAATGCCAACTGACCCAGCCGGGACTCCCAAGACTTCTTGCTGTTAGTCTATTGTGCCAACCGCTGAGCCACCGTGTCGTCAATGTGTTTATTTTATTAGGAAAATGTAGGCTAATCTGAAGCCAAACTTCTGTTTTTTAAATGAAAAGTAGTTAATTAAAAGCAACTTACAATAGGGTATTTATCATAGATGAATAGATTCTCTTGAAAAGAAAATAAATATAGAAAAAAAAGTTAAACAATATTAGCATTTATGTGATTTGAGTTGAAACGGTATCAGAAAAGTTTAAAAGTTCCTTAAAACATTGCAAAAGCTGAAGTGATTTTCCCTTTTTTTATTTGTTACTTGAATATGTAAAACTCTTTGTTATAACAAGTTGCATAATCTGAATAGTCATTCAAAACCTAGTAATAAGGCATTGTCATTATTAATGATAAATCAATTAATCGGTTGTCAAATGAATCTAATGTTGTAGACCCGCTTTAAAATTGACCAGTTATGCGTTTCTGCTTTTTTTCCAGATGTATTTCTGACTCAGTTCTCAGCGCTGCAGACGTCCCGCTCTGTACGCACACGCAGACTTGCGGCAGCCGAGGAGAACACTGAAGTGACACGCACCGCACGCCTCGCACACATTTTCAAAGAGATCTGCGATATGATCACTAGCTACAAGGGTAAACAGACACTCATTCATTCACACAAACATGCAGTTTTTGTTATTAATCCTATTGTTGGCAGTGACTTTAAAGGCTGCATAATCATTTTCATCACACAAAACAAGAACATCCATTTCACAACCGTAGTTTAGTTGAGTGGACTGCTGTAAGATGTAAGCTTATTGCTAAACGCTGACACTCATTAGTTATTTTTGATGGAAATCTCATTTTACGTGATCTAGTTTGGCAAAATTCAGTTAGTGAGCTATGCCAGTCTTTTATTTTGCATTCATCTATAAGGTTTTTTCTAATTTTAGTTTCATCTTGATGCACGTTCATTCACACTGACCTCAATTCTTGTGTAATCTATTGCGCTCTTGTTCTTTGAAGATTCATCTGGTCAGACTCTTGCTACTCCGCTGCTTAACCTGCCTTCTAGGAAGAGGTAAGAATTAAATAAGTTTTTAGCACACTACATATTTTTTCTGGCCCAAATTCCCCTCTTATGTTATTTTGGGTATGATCTGTCACATAATTTGTATCATAGTGATTTGTGAAAGTTTCAAAGATCACAAGACAAAAGAAAGAATTCTAAACTTACTAAAGTGAGCCCCAAGTAATTCCAATCTTACTCTGCACAAACCTACTTATTTTTATTTTTATTTTTTATTTATAGTAGCAATAAATACAGTACAATGATTCCACTAAAAAGAGTGCACATTTCCCATTGCTAAACATTTTCCTTTTTTACAAACTATAAAGTAACAGAACACAATACAAAAAAAGTTTCCTAAAATAAAATATATGAAAATAACAGTAACAATAAAACGATAACATAAATATCAATAACTAAATACATAGGTCAGAGATGGACGAATCTTTATTTATTCACTCAACTTCAGTTCAGATATTGTCAACTATAAATTCCTAATCTAAAGAAAGGATTAAGAGGGGGAGTGCAATGGGTCGTAAATTGAAAATTGTTTGTTCTGTGGATGGAAATTAGTTAGTAATATTTTTATATTTATATGAAGATTGGATAGAGCAATCTAATGGATTCAGTCCACTTGGACCAGATATTTCGAAATGCATTCATTTGGAGTCGAAGGGAGAATGTAATTTTTTTCCATCACATAGATATTATATATTATTTCTAGCCATTCTTGGGTTGTTGGGGATTCAGGAAGTAACCAGTGTATTGTTGCACAAACCTACTTAAGCTGCGTTCACACTAAGGTTGTCATGATAAAATGATGGAATTCGGTATCAATCGATACTGAAATTTTGAAAACGTTCATTTCCCGCTAACATTGGAGCGCTGTTGAGCGCATTCTTAAACAGCGCTGATTTGCCATTGAGTTCACATGCTCAACAGAAATGACTGTGATTGGTCGTGAAGGTCATCAGTTCACCGAACTCACCACTGTTTACTGGATGTAACCACAGATACAGGGACACTGGAGCGTTTTAAAGAAGCGATTCATCAGAGGATCACTCGTATGTCAGCTTATAGACAAACCAGCTGATCTATATGTCTTTGAAACGCTCCAGTGTCTAAAACATTCTCTAAAACGCGCTCCAGTGTCTAAAACGTTCTAAAAACATTTAAAGTGACATACTAAGGGGACTTTATTATACAACATATACTGTTTGGCTATTTGGTGCAGTTAAAGAATCTAAACAGTCATGGTCATTGTCTGCCTACTGCTACAGGTGTCCACAGTGCATGTGTGGGTGTGTGTTCATGGCAGCATATGCACACTTGGATGTGTTAAATAGAGAACAGAAATTCAGAGTATGGGTCATCATACTTGGCCACATGTCACAACTTTCCTTAAATACCTCTTGATGTCTGTCTGCAGGAACACACAGTACTATGAGAAGGTCACCGATCCTCTAGATCTCAGCACCATAGAGAAGCAGATCCTCACCGGACACTACAAAACCGTTGAGGCGTTTGACGCAGACATGCTCAAAGTGTTTCGCAATGCTGAGGTCAGTTCCACTTCTCAGGTTAGAGTTCAATTCTGAAAGTTTAATAGTAAAAACCGGACCTTTCCTAACCTCTCATCTGCTTTTCCTCCTTCTCCACAGAAGTACTATGGGCGTAAGTCTGCTGTGAGGCGTGACGTGTGCCGGCTGAGGAAGGCTTATTATGGTGCCCGTCATGAAGCTGCTGTCCAGATCGATGAGATTGTGGGTGAGACGGCCAGTGAAGCGGACAGCTCTGATTCGTTGGAGAGAGACCACTCCCACCACCATCACCATGACGGAGGGGGCAGCCATGATAAGGATGATGATGTGATCCGCTGCATCTGTGGCATGTACAAGGATGAGGGACTCATGATCCAGTGCGAGAAGTGCATGGTATGTGCTAAGATCAGGGATTTTATTGAACGACTTAATAGAAGTGCTGTCTTTTAGTAAACAACTCAATCCATACTGTGTGTATTGCCTGATTGATATGATCATGATTAGAGATGTCCCTATCAGGTTTTTTTGCCTTCGAGTCTGAGTCATTTGATTTTGAGTATCTACTGATACCAAAACCCGATCCCGCGCTCAACAGAAAGTGCTGCGATTGGCTCTCACGCGCTGGCCTGTTTGCTGATGAGTGACACTGATAAACGGCAGCGGTGATCACAGCTGATCCGTGATAGACACAGTGGAGAAAACTGCAGACACGCTCGTGTCTGGATCTACAAGTATCGATATAACAGCCGAGAGGAGAGGAAACGTCACGCCAGCAGGTCAAAGTGGCCACAGTGAGAGAGAAAAAAATCTTGAAGAAAACAAAATTCTATCGGAGTGAAATAGGGGCTTCTGCTGTATCTCCGGTGTCAGTGAAAGACTGTCCAGCAAACACACGCAGTGAATTGTGCAGAGTTTATGCAATTTAATTACTCACAGTCTTCTCCCTCGCCATAGTATTTGACGTTATCGCAACATAGGGCATATGAGATAAATGACATCAGTACATAAAAACCGGTTATTATCTATTACTGAACCGATACCGAATTGTCCGCGTCTGCATACATATATTCGAGTCCTGATCGGGAGGTAACGTCCGATTTCGATCGAGTCTGAAACTGCATGATCGGGCCCAATTTCCGATCACGTGATCAGATCTGGACATCCCTAATCATGATACCTAATATCTGTAGTTAAATCTGTAGTCTCCTACTGGTATGTTATGTATGTAGCCAAAAAAAAAATTTTTTTTGTGTAATATTACGATTTAATATTACTACAGATATGTTCAGTTTTATGTATTTATGTTTTTATGTTTATTTTTTTTACATTTATATATATTTATTTAAATTTTAATATACACCTTAGTATTAACACACTAGTTTTAGCACTAGTTTTAGTTCTGCGTTTAGAACTATGACGTCACCTTGTAGGCTCATCAGCTGCTAGCATAAAACTGGTTCCCTCGATAAATTCCCTATAGAATTTTCCTATAGGCTTTTCGAAAATTGCATATAATAAGCGCTGTGTTCAAACACAGTTCATAACACTTACATGTTTTGTCCAGCCAGATAATCATTACATGAAAATACAACTTTTAGCACTTTTGGATCTTAAATGCAAACGCAAGCACTGAAAAGCTAACATTAGGCTATAAACAGACTGCAGCATTCGGGGCGCTTGCCTGTGACGTCAGCACCACTGTGCTACAGACAACTCTTCAGGCTTATTTTTAGAAATATGATCCATGACAATGATTTACGCTCTCGGTTTATTACATTATAATCCATGCTATAATATTATAAACAAATAAATACGCAGAAGCACATAGACCTACGTGCCTTTTGGATAGTTTTTTACATGGGAAATACATTTTGTTTTGCTTTACGGTTGTTGTAAAAGTTTTAAAACTGTATGTATAAATGTGCCTACATTAGATTAGATTAGATTAGATTCAACTTTATTGTCATCACACATGTACAAGTAGAAGGAAACGAAATGCAGTTTAGGTCTAACCAGGAGTGCAATAGCAGCAAGTGCAGGATACAGGTATAAGTTATAAAGTGCAGTTATAGAAAAATTATGGTGATATTTACAAATGGATGTACTATCAACATTATATACAGGTTGTGTTAGCTATGAACAGAGATTTACAATAGATGGATAAATGTACAGGTTGCTATTAATAATCAGAAGTGTGCAGATAGATAAACATAATTACAAATGTATATGTACAGTGGATGTGTACATAATTTACAAATGTACATGTGCAGTAGGTATGTACAGTTCAAATAAATAAATCAGTGCAATGAAAATGTGCAATTTTTAAATGTGCAAATGTTAAGTAGTGCAGTGATTATGATGAGTCTGAGTTATGAGGAGAGGAGAGTGGGGTTTATTAGGGGGGCAAAAAGTCAGTGGGGAGCAGAGTTCAAGAGGGAGACAGCTCTGGTGAAGAAGCTATTCTTTAGTCTGCTGGTTTTTGTCCGGGGGACCCTGAAGCGCCTGCCAGAAGGCAGGAGAGAAAACAGTCTGTGAGCAGGGTGAGAGGAATCTTTAAGAATACTGCGTGCTCGGCGCAGACAGTGTTTCCTCTGGATGTCCTCTATGGCTGGCAGTGTGGTCCCTGTGATGCATTGGGCAGTTTTCACCACCCGCTGCAGTGCCTTACGCTCCGCAACAGAGCAGCTTCCATACAAGACTGTGACACAGTTCGTCAGGATGCTTTCTATTGTGCAGCGGTAGAAGTTCACCAAGACGGCTGATGACAGCTGGTTCTTCTTAAGTTGCCTTAAGAAAAATAGGCGCTGGTGAGCCTTCTTGACCAGGCTGGAGGTGTTGGTGGTCCAGGAAAGGTCCTTGGAGATGTGGGTCCCCAGGAACTTGAAGGATGAGACAGGCTTGACGGCCATCCCATTGATGTGGATGGGATCATGTGAGCCTGTTCGTCCCTTCCTGAAGTCCACAATGAGCTCCTTGGTCTTGTCGGTGTTAAGGAGCAGATTATTGTTGGTGCACCACGTGGCCAGATGCTGTATCTACTCCCTGTAGGCAGTCTCATCATTGTTGCTGATTAGACCAATCACTGTGGTGTCATCTGCAAATTTGATGATGGCGTTGGATCTGTTCACAGGCCTACAGTCGATGGTGAAAAGGGAGTAGAGGAAGGGGCTCAGCACACAGCCCTGTGGTACACCAGTGTTGAGTGTGACGGTGGTGGAGCAAATGTGGTCTGATCTAACATTCTGAGGTCTGTTAGTCAGAAAGTCCATAACCCAGTTACAGAGAGACGTGTCTATATCCAGGTCTCTAAGTTTGATCATTAACTTAGAGGGTATGACAGTGTTGAATGCTGAGCTGAAGTCAACAAACAGCATTCGTGCGTAAGTGTTTTTATTGTCCAGGTGTGTGAGTACAGAGTGCAGTGCTATGGAGACTGCATCTTCTGTGTTCCTGTTGCCACGGTAGGCAAACTGATGTGGGTCCAGTGTGGATGGCAGAGAGTCTTTCAGATGTGCCAGGACCAACCGCTCGAAGCACTTCATGATGATGGGTGTGAGTGCTACCGGGCGGTAGTCATTCAGGCATGTTGGGCTGGAGTGTTT
>CAIGQZ010000253.1:2160433-2245600 GCA_903798205.1 Danio tinwini | reverse complement strand
TTGGGAAACTGTAGACGTTAATAACAGTGATGGTTGGGTTTAAGATTGGGAAACTGTAGACGTTAATAACAGTGATGGTTAGGTTTAGGGTTGGGAAACTGTAGACGTTAATAACAGTGATGGTTGGGTTTAGGATTAGTGTAAGTGTAGACGTTAATAACTGACGGGTATAGCGCCATCTTGTTTTGACACATGGCTCTCGATAACTTCAAATAACGCCTCTACTACAAGTTACGGCCCCTTCATGTTACAACTCTGTTTCTGCAGACAGACCCTACTTGATTGCTCTAGTCCGAACCACTTGAAATCAAACAAAAAGCAGTCACTCTCCATCTTCGATGTCCAGCTGAGGTGCCCTTAAGTGTCAACGCTTGACAATTTTACTGCGGACCAGGGGGGTTCGTAGGTTGAAGGTTGCTATTCCATATAAGCTGCTGAAGCTGATCACTCAATTCTTGTCATATGACTCGCGGTGCTCCTGCAGAAATCGTTCACTGGGTGCATCTGGAACGGTGTGAGCTTGTCACGCTGCTTGTGTGTGCACCTCGATTAGAAACAACGAACTTGCTCTAGAAAAGATACGATATGCAAACGGCCCCTAACAGGTTTCCGTCTTTTGCAATCTCCAGCAGTTGATCTTGCACAGACATGCTGGATTCACCTGATTTGTTGACAAATGAGTTGTGGATCCATTCCTTGGCGGTTTGTGGGTCCTTCACTGGGCCTTTTCCCTTAGCAAAGAAACTTTCCAAGACATCTGTTTCTGACTCATTTCACTGCTTGTGGGTTAAATCTGGGCGCTCAAGTGACCGAGATATAACCGAGAGAATACAGTCATTTTTCAAAATAAAAGACTTTTCAAAATAAAAGGTCCTTAGATAATAAATAAAACGAAAAAAAATAATGATTTCTTGTGCGGACTGGTACCAATTGATCCGCGGCCCAGTGCCCGGTGGTTGTTTTATTGCACTGCAAACAGCAAAGACACATGACAAGATCTGGGGAGTTGTTGCTAAAACAATGTACACATTGCACAATACTTTTTGTAGTTAGGTCTGTTTGAGTTCAGATCATGTTTTCACCACAAATAAAGCTGCTCCAGTGTTCTTTTAAAAGCATAACAAGGCATCTCTTACTTTAGTATCTCGTAAAGGAGGTCTTAGTTTGCTTGTTTGGTTTGCTTTGTTTAGACTCTGAACTAAATGCTAAAAAATGTAAAGTTCTACTGCCATTTAACTGAACTAAATAAGACAGGTGTGAAAGCACACTAACAGATTGATGACAGTTTATTCTTGCTTTTGTCCATGTCTGCAGAGGTGAAAGGTTTGCGTTTGGTCATCATTACTTCCGTCCTCATGAGACGCATCACTCCCCTTCCCGCCGCTTCTACCACAACGAGCTGTTTCGAGTGCCTCTGTATGAGATCATCCCGCTGGAGGCCGTGGTGGGCACCTGCTGCGTGCTGGACCTCTACACTTACTGCAAGGGTGAGACCTTCACACATACACAACTTTCACATAAAATTTAAGAAGCAGGTGTTACATGCTGAAACCCTCCATATGCTTTCCATGCTAATTCCTGCTGCTCTTGCTAATGGATTCAGGTCGTCCGAAAGGGGTAAAGGAGCAGGACGTTTACATCTGCGACTACCGGCTAGATAAATCTGCACACCTGTTCTACAAGATCCACCGCAACCGTTACCCAGTGTGCACCAAGCCCTACGCGTTCAACCACTTCCCCAAGAGACTGACGCCCAAGAGGGACTTCTCTGTAAGTAGAATCTCAGATAAACTGACATGAAATGTTTAGGAAAAATGATATATGATGTTTTTGCATCACAATATAAATTAGGGCTGCACAATAGTCACATCACAAGTATGCGCAATGTCGAATTTGTATTATAATTGATCATTTGCAAGTGTTTTTGAGGCCTGTGACTGTGTGAGGGTTTTAAAAGAAGTCTGACATAAGAAATTGTACCGTTGGTAACATTAATAATGATTAATTTTATTGAATTACATTTATAATTCAATTACTGTACCTGAATACTCTTAGACACTGTTTATTTGATATGTAAATTTTTCTTTATTGTATTTATAGATTGTTTATTATATTTTACGCAGATGCACTGCCACTACAGAATCATCCCAATCAATCTAAAATTATAATTTTTTTCCAGATACAGATATTTAAGTCATCTTAAATTGTATTAGGGCTGGACGATTAATCGAAAAGTAATCGAAATCGACATTCAGCTATTCACCTATAATCGATAAAATTTTTCTAGTTAAATTTTTTCAGCTACTTTCCCTACAGCATGTGGAGTCACATAACCCTGCTCTGCTTACACTTCTGCGTCGAGTGCAGAATATGGTCTGGCGCAGGTTTCACACCGTCAGTCACGGCGAGGGGTATGCGACCCTGACCTCTTAAAAAAAAATTTAACTACACGTCACAATGACACATAGCGCGAGCTCTGTGAATGGTCAGCTTGGAAGTGTTGACGAAAGTAGGTGGCATGGAGAGGGCAATATATAAAATAAATAAATCAATAAAAGTATCGTTCATTAAATGTAATCAAGTTAAAATGTTCAATTAATCGCGATTTTGATTATAGGCCAAATCGCCCAGCCCTAAATTATATTCATATCACAATATATATATAGCAAAATAACAATATCACAATGTTAGATTTTTCCAATATCATGCAGCCCTAATATAAATAATGTTTTTTATTAATATGTATTGCTCAATTTTAGAATTATATTTAATATATTTCAATTTTAAACTATAATGTATTGTTTTTGTGTGGGTGTAATTTAGGGTTGCACGATACTGGAATTCGGTACCAATCGATACTGAAATTTTTAAAACGTCCATGTACTGTTGATATTTGGCGCCAGTTAATCAGAAAGTGACGATTTTGTTCGCTTTGACTCGTTGGATGGAAACGCTGCTTTATTCGCACGTCTTTTATGCGATAATCCAGTTTTGCGCATAAAGTTAATTTGCATTTTTGGATGGAAACATAGCTAGTCTCACACAATTTTTTTCCTTTCTTTGAAGGTGTTGATAACACCTTAGTTCTCTTTTTCTTTAATTATTTCAGCAAATAAGATTGTAACAAAATGATTTGTTGTATTCTCCCATTCACTGCTCTCTAAGTTTACCCAACTATGACGACTTCCGCTACTGAGAAACCCAAAAATGTGAAACGGGTCCATATTAATACAATTTTAATCTAATTAATTTGAATACGCTTTCTCTCCGCAGCCTCACTATGTTCCAGATAACTACAAGAGGAACGGCGGTCGCTCTGCTTGGAAGAGCGAGCGGCCCAAAGATGAAGAGCCGTCGTCCTCTAGCACCTCCTGTGAGCGTCTGTCCTCCAGCTTCCCCAGAGAAGGAGACGATGATGGAGGACGAGGAACAGAAGGAGACGTGGAGGCTGCTCAGGAGGAGTCCAGCACTCCGGGACCCCAGAGACCCTCGCCACAGGAGAGCAGGACGGCTGGAGAGGAGGACGAGGCGGAGGAGGAAGAGGACGGAGAGAGGAGGAGAGAGATGCAGGAGGAGGAGGAAGAGGAGGGATGCAGAGAAAAAGCAGGGGCGCAGGAGCCCGTAGACGCACAGTGCTCCTCCTCCATCTCCTCTTCTCCTCTTCATCCCGCCATCCTGGGCAGGAGAGAAGCGCAGAGAGAGCGGCTCAACAAGATCCTGCTCGACCTGCTGCACCGCGCGCCTACTAAAAACGGTGAGATTGACATTATTTGTTTTATTAAAGGGATTTTGTTTAACCCTTTCTGTGCTGTTGGGGATGTTTTAATCAATTCTGGGGGGATTTTGAGTCTTAATTTAGCCACCAATTTCTCCATGTTTTAGCAAATGGAATGATTTTTGATGCCAAATCTTATTTTGACACATATTTTGGGAAAATGCTTTGGAATTTTTTCAAAAACCCAGCAATAAACTCTTGGCAAATTGACTACCCTTGTGTTATGTTCGGGGCTGTTTTTGCCCCAGTGACCTCCATTATAACAACATTTTTGAATTGCAAAGCCATGACGACATTTAGTCATGCCTTCTTCATTGTTGGTGGTTTTTCCTTTTGGGAAGAGGTGCAATTTGTCATTTTTACATAAAATTTCGATACCAGTTCAGGGCTCGAAATTAACCTTTTTTCTTGGTAGCACCAGTGCTCCTAACTTCAAAAAATTAGGCGCACCAGACAAAATTTAGTCGCACCCACCAAAACTATGAGCACAGTTACTACACGTTTTATAATAACAGACGTATTGCATTTGAAATCAACACTAATCAAAACTAACAAATAAACAAAAATCTGCGTGCACTCACCGGCCCTGCACGCATTGCTTGACGTGAATGAGATGAACTGCATTAACAATAATATCTGCGCTGTTCTCACGGGTGGTGTCTGATATTGCACAGATGATATTGACATATAACTTATTATTTGCATACGTCATCTTAATAGCAATAACCGTCTTTTCATGAGCTGCAATATTAGTTTCAGCTCAGTGAATGCATGCTCTTTAGCGATGGTGAACGCGGTGTCAGTCACACGACTGAAAGCGTCATGAAGACTAAATGAAGGATTAAATAACGATAGAACATCTCGTGCTTAAAATGTGTAGATTCAGTGGCAAACAATGTTACCTGAAAACTCTGTACCACAGGCTTTACGGTGAATGCTTTAGACATTTTTTAAAGCGGACTTTAAACACTGGAAGTCTTTTATACACTCTTCGAAAAGTGTAAAAGCTGGATTGACATTCAGCACATGATCACTAATCAGATGTGCCATTATTTGTGCAGTGTTGTTTCCATTCTCTCGTATCCAGACCTTTACGTTTTTGCGGCTGTAGCTCCCTGTCATCCCAACTGAGTGATTGACAGCTGATATTAACCAATCCATATGCGTTGTCTTCTAGCGCAGTGGGCCAATAAGAAGAGGTTGAAGGCGGGGCAAGTATTACGGGCTTTGTTTATTCTTCCGCAAGTTGACATGTCAACTGTTTTAAACCATTCCTGAGTGCAAAGATACCTATTGCGTGCATGCCTCCTAAATCTGCGCATGTGGTGAACATTTTGCTGTGAAAACTGGTCGCATGACATCAATTTTATGCACTCTCACAAATGCTCCCAAATATATTTTAAGGGTCTCATAGATACAATTTCGGGCGCATATGCGGTCGCAATTTCGAGCCCTGCAGTTGGTACTGAATTTATAAAAACATCCATCTCCCACTAACATTTAAGTGCTGTTGAGCGCATTCTTAAACACTGCTGGTTTGCCATTGTGTTCACATGCTCAACAGAAATGACTGATTGGCTGTGAAGGTCATCAGTTCACCAAACTCTCTGGTGTTTACCGAGTGCAGATACACTGAAGCTGTGAAAATCAGTTAATTTATCAGCGTATTGCTTGTATGTCAGCTCATAGACAGACCAGCTGATCTTTACAGCTTCTTTTTTTTGTTTCTAACACAAATTGATACAATAACATTGTTCTTGGTTCATTTGTTTTTTGGTATAAGCATTCACCAATATTTAACTTTTTTTTCATTGAGGAAGTGCGCTCGTTTTTGCAATTGTTTTAGAACTTCTGATTCAGTCAGAGAAATGACTAACAATAATAAATGGCAGAAAACTCTTTGCTCTACAACAAATGTGTTCATGACCTCTATATAAAAGTAGAATAAAATAATAAGAAAATATCAGTTTGCAACATCAAGCAGCATAACGAGCTGTTTTTAAAACCAACGGAAGTGAATGAGACCAGACGTCTTGAGCCAAAAAGATTCCAAAGGCTGTGCCCGCTCATACTTGAAGAATAAGGTCAATATATTCAGCCATAAAATTGTATGTCTGTTACTAAGACGTAGTTTCAGTTTAAATGATCAATTTAAATTGGTCTTAGCTTATATATAGGCCTATATTGTTTATAAGAGATTTGTAACTGTAAATGTTTCTATTTCTGTACTATAATTAACTACAATATAACTACTTATTTTCATATATAACTACTTATTTTGTTTTTCACCTTTTGATAACGTAATGGTGATTTATTTTGCTCCAACCCTAATCAAACACAGCTGAGCCAAATAATAAATATTATTTGGAGCAGCTGTGTTTGATCATGGTTGGAGCAAAACTGTGCAGAGCTGCGGCCCTCCAGGAATGGAGTTTGACACCTGTAATTTAACCGTTCTCAACTTCGTTATTAAAAATAGTGAGTTGTTCAGTTAATATGTTTTGTTGTTGTTGTTTTTTTAAATTGGTACCAAGAACTGTATTTTCACTGGTATTGTTACCGAATACTGAAATCTTGGTACTTTGACAACCAGGGCTTGACATTAACTTCTTTGATCACCAGCCACTGTGGCTAGTAGTTTTCCAACATTACTAGCCACTCACTATTTTTACTAGCCACAATTTTGTTGTTGGGAAAATATATTTTATATGCATAAATTTAACTTTGGCATGCTAAAATGACTTAATTTAGACTTTGTGTTATGTCCACATGCCTCCTCATTCATTTCTCTTTTTTGTGTATATTACGCTGCTCAATGTGCATGAGCAAATGGGCTGTAGTTTCACAGTGTCGCATTGCAATTCGTTTTTATTTCACAGGACTTTTCAGAGCTTAACACTGAGGATTTACCAAATTTATCTCGGACCAAACAAAAAATAAATAAATAATTATTTCTTAGCCGCAAATGTTAAATAATATGTCAAAACATGCAAAATATAGCTGTATACATGCTCTTTTTATTCAACAAAACCTTCCTAAAAAACTATTACATTTAAAAAATAATTTTTGCCATGTATCTAAAACTATGCAGATTAGCCTAGTCTGTCCAGGCTAAAGGTCTCTCAGATCACTAGTTAACTACAAATACAGTACATGGAGAGTTAATCTCCTATTAAAGCAATTTTATTGTAACAATGATAATTAAACCATATTAACAGAAATAACTGTAAGCTAAAGAAACATACCGTGTGACAATGAAGGATCATCACATGCACATGGGTAACTGATGGCCCATAATCTGTTCTGTTAAAAGAAAAGTTAAAACAAAACCGGCAATCGCTGCTGCTTACAAAAAGACATATTCTAGAAACAGCTTTTGGAACTTGTTTGGAGCTTTTGGAAGCAGCAGGACTGTGTTTGCACGAGCATCACTTTTTTGTCCAGTCTATTTGAAAGAGAACCGATGGCAGTAGTTGCGTTTCCTCTAGGCATGATTGCTTCGCACCAGGAAACGGGAGCGTGCATGCCTTTTAAAACTGCCGCGCGCATCTTATCACCTGTCCACGCGAGTGATCATCCGATCATTCGGTATTCATCTGCTTTTCTTTGCTCGCGCGTACACTATTTTTGCTGCTTCTCAATTATAAGATGACATTTGCACACATATTGGGTCATCTCTATTGTCGAACCCTGCTTTTTAAGATAACTATAATTTAAAAATGATCTTCATCCAGCCAAAGTGGCTAGTGACAGTGTGGGTCTAACCCGCCAGGGCTGAAATCTACCCGCATTTGGCAACCCTAAACCACAATTTTACTACAAGCACCAAGATCACACTATGTCTAGTGTAGCACAATCATGGTGGATTTATGGTTCCCATGGTTTAACCACCAAAAACCATGTTTGTTCTGTTTTTAGTCTTTTAACCATGGTTAATTTTTATAATGTTAACAATTTAAAAAAATCTGTAAAAATGTAGAAAATTGTAAAATAATTAAATAAATAAATTGTTAATAATGAATTGCAAACTTAATTCTAACATTGTAAGCACTATTTATATTCATAGCTGCTCTTCCAGCCATACACTGCAACAAATCTCACACAAACCTCTATAATCTCTGTTTCCCATGCAGCGATCGATGTGACGTATCTTCTTGAGGAAGGCTCAGGTCGTCGCCTGCGCAGACGGACGCTTGGACTGAGTGAATTCATTTGCAGAAAGTAACGCAGACCAACACAGTCTGCCCAGCACCATTGCAGAGCAGCAAGAAAATACTGGACATCCAGGAAGACACGTTCATATTTATATTTTGCAGTCATGAAGAACTTCCGAGAGAGACCAGCCCAAGCTTCGTGCACTGAGGACATGCAATCCGAGAGGCGTCGACCTTCAAAAGTACACGCATAGGAACTAAATTGATCGAACGAATCATGAGTGAACTACGAATTCACTGGTCAAACTTCTCCCAAGTTGTGTAAAGGAAGGCACGGTACTACGTTTAGCCTTCTTGCAGCTGCAAATGAAAAAAACAAACAAACAAACAAGGGAGACCAGCGCCACCTTGTGGGATTGACTTAAAAAGAAGAACATAGGAGGTGCAGTGTAGCGCACACACACACACTGCCCCCTAGACTGAGAAGAAAGAGAGACCTGAGAAAGAACGTTGGCTAACTGCACTTTTAACAACACGGACATCATTCGAGATGTACGGATGAGACACACTAACACAACGCAGTATTGATCAATGCTGTACGATAAAGCAAAACAAATAAGTATATTACCTTCTTTTTTTTATTGGTTATACTGTAATTACGTTAGGAATGGAGCACGACGGTTCATATTTGTGAGCTCGGGACTTCAGGACTGGGCTGGAATGTTTCGCTTCTGTTATCGTGGGCATTGTGATTGGTTAGAGTGGCTGCCAGCCCCGCCCCCTTTTTTTTTTGAACAAAAAGTATTTAAATTCACCAGCTCGAAAAATAAACAAAACAAACATCTAGCAGCGGAGGCGCGCTGGCTTTATATAACGCCTTAGAATGCCATTATCTTGAACGTTTTTTTGTTTTTTGGTAGTGTGTGAGATTATTTACGGTGTTTGTTGAGTGTGCGTGTGTGTGAGAGAGAAAAAGAGCCCATTCGGATAATATAAATATGAAAGAGGAAACAACTTAAGGGCTCGACAGCAGTTAATTAACAGTTTAATCCATGAATTCACAAGGATTTACCGTATCATGTGACGTCATACTTTTTTTTTGTGAGTGGCTTGTGAGGGAGGGTGGGAGGTTTTAGGGTCGACGTTTTTCATTTTCGGCTTTCGTTTCTTGTTTTAATGGCCTTTCAGGATGCCATGGAGAATGTTTATAACAAAATCACAATGAGATTTCTGCCCTTAATGCGTCAGCTATGATTTCAGATCCCTTAAAACATACAAAACTGACAAACGAAAGGAATGAACGTTGTATAGTGCCAAGCTATGTATATATACAGACGGAAAAATGTGAGAGATGTCTCCAAAAGCAATATCTTGATAATGGATTTTGTGTATTGTATTGTACAGGATTCAGCCCTATATGTATTATTATTATTGTTATTATTATTATTATCATTATTATTATGCGATTTGTAACTTTATGAGAAGTGGACGAGACATCATGATTAATAATCGCGACAAATTTCCGAATTTCTGAAACCGTCTTGTTACCCAAAACATGAATAGAGCGAAGAGGGAGAATGGGTGTTTTTTTTTTTGTTTGTTTGAAGGGGACATCGCAGTGACCCCAAACCTGGCACCTGTCACTGTAATAATTAATATTAACATTATTATAATTATTATTATTACGTTTTTGAGGAGAAATAGATATAATGTTCCTCGTTTTTTTGCTGCAAAGTGTTGAACACTAAAAAAACAAACCAACATCAAAATGTAAAGTGATATTTTGGCAAGAAAAAAAAGAAGCTGTCAAGCCGATATCATGTTCTTAATCTACTTTTTGTTTATTTTGTTGTCGTTTTTTAAATCCTTTTTGTTTTTTTTTCAAACGAAAAAAAGATTGTTCTGTTTTTTTGTGATAGCGGTCATAAATATAATGCTTGTATTTCTTGTATTTGTGCGTTTTTCGTGTGATTTGTTTAGTTCTTTTTAGACAATCACAAAATAAGATGCAAGCATTGTATATGGACAGACTGGCAGGCATTTTGTGATGTTGTGTACAGTTTGTCGAAACTTCTTCCACTCTGGTTCAAAGTTTGTAATTTTAAAGTCATGAAAATGCTGTTGGTTTTTACTTTTTTTTTCTTCGTTTTATATTCTATTTGTTTTGTTTGTTTGTTTTTTAATAAAAAGCACTACATTATTGTGAATATACTTGCTTGTTGCTCATACATTTAGCAGAGAATCTGTGATGCCGTTCTTTACTAGGTCATAACCATTATTACTCCAGGTATACAGACAAATCGTATTTTAATTGTATGGACGGTCAATACATCTTCAAATAAAGTGGATTTTAACTATTGCGTAGCTCGGTGACATTGTGTACCATCATTTGAACTACAAAACACATCGACACTTGCTAAATATGTACATTGTTATTGAATTACGTCTTATAATTAACAGCATAACTGATGATTTCACATACTGAGGTTACTGCAGTTCATTCATTTTCATTTCGGCTTAGTCCCTTTAGTAATCAGGGGTCGCCACAGCGGAATGAACCGCCAACTTATCCAGCATATGTTTTTACGCAGCGGATGCCCTTCCAGCTGCAACCCATCACTGGGAAACACCCATACACTCTTATTCACACACATACACTACGGACAAGTTAGCTCACCCAATTTACTTATAGCGCATGTCTTTGGACTTGTTGGGGGAAACTGGAGCACCCGGAGGGAATCCACGCCAATACGGGGAGAACATGCAAACTCCACACAGAAATGCCAACTGACCCAGTCTAGGCTAGAACCAGCGACCTTCTTGCTGTGAGGTGACATCGCTACCCACTGTGCCACCGTGACTCCATTAAAGAATACAACCTAAATAAAACATGATTTACTGTATGGTAACTGCTAAAACTGAGTTTTTTTTTATTACTTTTAAATAAACATTTAAATATCTTCCTGATAACAATAATAACAGCAATAATAATATGACCTTGTCATTTTTATATGACAGAAACTTTATTTTGTTCAAAATAATATTAAAAAATACTTTACTGCCACCCAGTGGAATATAATGAAACCTTCAGAAAGAAGACTGGAAAAAAACAGACCAAACAGATCGTAACGCAAATAAAAGCATGCAATGAACAAATGTATGCAATATCCTATACGCATTGTAAAATTGGCAGGGTTTTCTGTAAAATAAAACTATATTTATCAATTTACTCCAATTAATGTAACCAGGGCACTCTTCTGCATTCCTCTACAGTGTTTCCCATTCAGTAAAAAAAAAAAAAAAAACTTTTTTGTATTAATTTAATGCCACAAGAACAAGCTGTATTACATTTCACATGGTTTTCTGAAGGAGAAAAATATATATAATATATATTCATTTACATAAAATTAAATGTTTTCAGAGCATTACATGTATTCAGTGCTTTTTCGTTTTGTGATTGTTCTAAAAGATTTACATATAATTTGAAGTCATTTACAAAATGGGAAAAGTTTGGTTTGAGCCCATTTTGTTTCTTATGCATATGGTCTTTTCCTAATAACATTACATCAAATAAACAAATTCTATCTTATACTCCATTTTTAAAAAAGTAAACAATTCCAAATCTTTCCAAAATATTCTTGAGTAAATACAATGAAAAAAAAGATGCTAAATTTTTCTTGACCACAAAATTCACACATATGTGAAATATTAAGTTTAAATCTTTCCAAAACATGTTTAGTGTTTTGTACGACACTTTAATTTTGTTATTTATGCAAAACTTATTTGTCAACTTCCAAGCTTTAACCCAAGAAATATTATCAAACAATAAAAGCCAAAAAATATCTTGCTGTAGACAGACAACGAACAAAAAGCATTCCTCATAACCTTAGTGTTACACTGTTGTTTTAAAACATCAATATTTTCTATGAAAATGTTTTCACAAGCATTATGCTAATCCCTTCTGAAATACAGTTTTTTAAAAGCAAAACCACACCCTTTGGAATTGAGTCCAAAACAAAAGCGAATTCTCTCAGCTTAATTTATTTTTTTAAGAAATTCAGTACAACAAATATCCATGATGGTTAATTAAATTCAGTTCTTTTGCTTCCTGCCATCCAACTTAAATCCGCGCGTCACTGCAACCACGTAATTGCAAACAACCTAAACGTGTAGTAGACGGTGACAAAGATACTGTATATTTTAATGTATTATGTGTGAGTGACTGAGGTGAATTCAGCAGATTAATCATGGAAGTCTGTTTAAAACTATCTTGCAATCAGTCATTTATAGTTTTGCCAATATTTAAAAATTTGTATCTGATTTTGGTGAAGATAAGAAAGAAATATTATATAATTTTGATTAAAAACTATGTGTTGTTTGCCGCCATCCGTTAGATGGCGCCAAAAGTAACCGTTGTATTTCAAGCAACCTGTTGTTGGCATGGCAACAAAATACAACCTGAGCTGATGTAACAGCTCGAACTGAATAAGCTGTTTCTTTACACTGAATCCAATATTATCATTTTATATGTTTTATATTTTTTAAGTGAACTTAAAACCAAACTGAAAGTTCCCAACATAAAAGATGAGAAAGCGAGCTGAGAAGCCCTCAAAAGAGAAAGTGGACAAGGCGGATTCTGCAATTGAGGAGGAACCTAAATGTAAAACTGCAGGTATGTGACTGTATAAACTAAACAGACTCACTATAGATATTCGTGTCAGGTTTAAATAAGCAAAACACACTCACCAGACACATTATTAGGTGATAGTATTTGGATGGATCCCCATTAGCCTTCAGAACTGGTTTAATTTTTCATTCTCCACAGTTGTAGCAGATTTGTCGACTGCACATCCATCTTGGAGATTCAAATATTTGACAACTCTTCATTTCTTTCCTAATAAGAACAACTGACACAGACTGAATAGGTTGCATTTTGGCCCCCAAAGTATGTAACAACTAACTACCAATGTTTTGTTGCTTTTATAAACTACACTAGATGACTACCAGTGTTCAGGACATCTACAGCTGGACTTCACCGAACTGTGTAAACTTATGGGAGTGAAAGAGATCCCTTCTGTCAAGCTGAAGCGGCCAAGGATTCAGGGTAAACACTGTTGTTAAATCGATAGTTCACATAAAAATGAAACTTTCTTCGGTTAAAGATACCACAAAGCAAGATATAGTGAAGAATGTTGGGAAAAAAACAGCCATTGGCTTACTTAGTATTTTTTAGTTCCTATTATGGATGAGAGTCATTCATTCATTCATTTTCTTTCGGCTTAGTCTTTATTTCAGAGGTCGCCATAGCGGAATGAACCGCCAACTATTCTTGCATATGTTTTACGCAGCGGGTGCCTTTCCAGCTGCAACCCAGTATTAAGAAACACTTATTCACACACACACACACACACACACACACACATACACACACACATGGACAATTTAGTTTATTCAATTCACCTATACTGCATGTCTTTGGACTGTGGGGGAAACCGGAGCACCCAGAGGAAACCCATGCCAACACAGGGAGAACATGTAAACTCCACTCAGAAGTGCCGACTGGCCCATCCAGGAGTCGAACCAGCGACCTTCTTGCTATGAGGCGACAGTGCTAACCACTGAGCCACTGTGCTGCGATTATGGATGACAATATATTCAAAATATTGTTTTGTGTTCAACAGAAGAAATAAATTCATAAGTTTAGAACCAATAGTAAGTAAATAGTGAGAAAACTTTCATTTTTTTGGCGTTAAAAATAGATTTGTAATAACTAGTATTATATAACTAGTTATTGTGTCTCAAAATATTACATCACAAAACACAAACAGATTTCCTAATGAAAACAACTGACGCAGAGCGAATTATGATCAGTCTATGTTTTTCTTAGAAAGCAGAACGACAAAATGGTCCCCTGGGCGCTGCCTCCAGATAGAGCTGGAGAACGAAGACAACGTGAAGGAAGTCAAGATATCTGGTATGACTGGTGTTTTCTTTGTAAACATTAGCATTGAGCTGTATCATTTTTGCTCATTATTATTATTTTTGACAGGATGGACGGTGGATGAACTGATGCTTCGGGTGCTGAGCAAGATATTGCCATCTCTCAGTAATTTACAGTGCTTACGGTAAGCTTTTCTATTCGAGTTGTGTGTTGTGTTTGTGCAAGTGTATTATGTCAATTTTAATGAATGGTGATGCTTTGCAGCATGTGGCGTATAGGTCTGACAGATCGCACTTTCACCTCTATGAAG
This sequence comes from Danio tinwini, assembly GCA_903798205.1. Lineage (NCBI taxonomy): Eukaryota > Metazoa > Chordata > Actinopteri > Cypriniformes > Danionidae > Danio > Danio tinwini. The sequence goes on along the minus strand of CAIGQZ010000253.1, from coordinate 2,231,420 downwards.
AACACAGTGTCTCTGTGCTCAAATCTCAGGTGAGAACAGTCAAACTGTATTTTAGGTTACCCATATTTACTATTTTTTTAAAACTATGAAATCATTTCTATAAAAACATGAATGTAAGTTGTATTTAAAATAAGTTAGCTGACGAAAGTTCTTAAGAATGGAATGGAAATGTCTGATTTGACCATATTTGGAAGGGTCGTGAATATTATTGTGGTCTTGTTTTTACTTATTTTTTAGATTATATTATATGTGTAATTGTATTTATTTTAGTTTCTTTTTAAAATTCTACTTTTTGTATTTTAATATCATATGTTATGCACCTAGGGTCTGTGAGTAAACCTATTTCGATTCTCTGTATGTCCTGTTCATGTGGTTGAATTAACAATAAAGCTGACTTTGCCTTTGACACACTCACACTCACAAATAGTGTGATGTATCTGAAATATGTGCAAATTAACCATATTCAATCCAATTTATCATTCAATAAATGTTTTAACAAATTAAGTAGAGTAGAAGAGGTAGAGTAGAGTAGAAGAATGGTCGAGAGGTTTATTTTTCAAGAAGTGAGCTACCTTTAAGCCCTACCTTTAAGAGTAATGTGATTTGCTCCTGAGTTGTGTTGTATATATAATGTAGACCAAATTCTAATTATACTTGACAAAAGGGGATAAACTGTGAATGTAAGTTATATTTCCAAATTTTAAATGATCATGTTCACTTACGAACATCGTATACTTATAAACATTAGTGGGTTTTAGGCTACCTGTGGATTACAACAGAGGCAAATGATCTAATCAGAAAATATTCTAAATGTAAATTATGATAATAGATACTGGAAAATATAAGTGCCAACTTATTTCTTGCTATAGGAAAGTGGTTTTGGAAGGCAACCCACTCCCTGAGCAGAGTTACCATTTACTCCTAGGAGAGGACAGCATGTGAGTCATTCGCATTTTTTACACAGACAAACACACACACACACACACACACACACACACACACTTGGTGTTTACAATATATTCTGTTATTTAGAAGTTTGTGGACAGTATATACTTTTACTGAACATGGATATAGTTTAGAGAAATGTGTAATGTTACAAACAAATGTCAACAAAAATAGGAAGCATACATGAAACATATTTTCATCATTGACAATAATGAAAAATCCCTGAATTCTCACCCATTCAAGTTTTAACAGTCAGTATCCCTTAACATAAACTGCACTTTCCCTAAAGGGAAGGTTAATGGGTTGCAGTTTGTCAATTTAAGGCCTTAAACATAGTTCTGGATGAGTTAAAATGTCTCTGTTTCTGCCTAATGCATTCAATGACTTTTGGAGATGAGTGAAGTGGTGTTGGGGACATCTGCTAAACTAACTTGTGTCAGACAAAGGAATGAGGAAAGCAAAAATCTGTTTATAATAATCCTGCAGGTTGACACCTGTTAAACACTCACAGAGCGAATGTATCTCTCAGGCCCCAATTTAGAACGAAGACGATCGACGTCCACACCGGTGTTTCACTTAGTGTTTCTGAAAAGATCTCCGTCCACACTACACCACTGAAAACGCACATGACATGACCACACACAATCTGTCATGCGCTGCAGCCTATGCGGACGTCTGAGCCCCAGGCAATCAGCGGGTGCTTTGAGAACACCTCCCCAGATGAGAGCAGCGCACATCAGCTAGATCTCATCTCACTATTGTTGCTAAACATGATATTTTATTCATCTTGTCTCTATCTAACGACTCTTTGTTTTTTTTTAAATCTGTTACTTGTTCTCAGGTAACGTGTTTCGGCTGAGCACAAAGATAAGTCAATATATTAATTTACGTAAAAGCGTACACTGATTCTGCACAGTTGACTGATTGCTTGTTTTTATTTCCCTTATTGTATAAACGTATTGTACGTTACGCTTTTATAATGGCCATTATTGATTATTTAAACTGCTATTCAGAGGGTATGTTTTATATTTTTTATTGAAAATGAAAGGAGGCAGTTATGTTATAGGCTCCATTTTGTTATAAATATGCAAACAGTGAAGATGACGGTCATATATATGTGTAGCTACACGATGCCTCTACATTTTTGGTGTCTGTTAAGTAAATATCACAATAAAAATAGTTTCTTATATCATGTTTTCATTTTATTGTTTAGGTAATGTGAATTACGTTATTAAGTAAGCTGTCCCTTTGAAGGTTAAGTGCCTTTGAAGATTTACCCAACGTGTCCTCGGGAGTTTATTTTCCATATCAAACTTGCGAAGTCTGAACTTACAAGGAAGGATGCTACTTAATATTGAGAGAAAAGATTGTCGAATGTTTGCAACCACACCTCTTTTCACATGTCTCCATTTTCCCCCATCCACACTGACACGCAGCAGCAGCATTTTAAAATCAAGATGGCCTCTTCATCGTTTCCAAAATGCTCTGTTTTCGGGGCTCAACAACTCTGGGGTAGTGTGGACGGAACGTGTAACCGTACCATAACTTATGCGTTTTAAAAAGAAAACGTATTAGTGTAAATTTGTCTCAGTCTATGCAGCTGTGAGCTTTTATAGTCCATGTAGACACAAGGTCATGCAGCAACACTTTGTAAAGATACATCTTCACTTCAAGGCAAAAGAGCTTTTTGTAGTCTTCTAAAGCTATCTGTCCCTTACAATTTGTGTGGATTAGCCTTGGTGGATACATCCTGCTTTTCTCTGCATTCTGCAAAATAAAGCAGTTGATCATTAGAATTTTCCATCTTTCCATCTCTATAAACCCTCTTTTATGTAGTTGTTATGGTTATGGTGTTTTACATAGTTTTTATGGTAGTTGTCTTAACCTTATCCAATATTTCTGGACATTTGCTTATGTTTCTTCCCCTCCACACTTTGTTTTTGTGGCTTAATTGTCATTATGTGGCTCGTTGGCTATTATTCATTCATTCATTAATTTTCTTTTCGGCTTAGTCCCTTTATTAATCTGGGGTCGCCACAGCGGAATGAACCGCCAACTTATCCAGCATCTGTTTTACGCAGCGGATGCCCTTCCAGCCACAACCCATCTCTGGGAAACATCCATGCACACTCATTCACACTCATACACTACGGACGATTTAGCTTACCCAATTTACCTGTACCGCATGTCTTTGGACTGGGAAATCGGAGCACCCGGAGGAAACCCACGCGAACGCTGGGATAACATGCAAACTCCACACAGAAACGCCAACTGACCCTGCCGAGGCTCGAACCAGTGACCTTCTTGCTGTGAGGCGACAGCACTACCTACTGCGCCACTGCGTCGCCTCGTTGGCTATTAGATTGCTCTAATAAATAAAATAAGCTGACCAACGTTTTTGTGGAAAGAAGAGTGTAATGAAGGAAATGCATTACAGTTCTTCAGCAGGGATGTTAACCTGTCGTCCTTCAAAGATCTTAACCCAGATATGAGACAGTACTTTATACCAGTTACATCAAAGGATCCCCCACACCGCCATAGAGTCACACCTATGGGTTCCTGTAGGCCAGTTGGTTTATGCCGATACTTGTTTGCATATGAAACAAGCCAGACAATTTATCAACACTGGCATTATAAAAGGAGACGTTGCCATAAACTGGTCATTGAAGTGTCTTCTCCCCATTATATAGTCTCGATGAGCATAAGAAACTCTAAACAGACCCAAAACTTTTAATTGGTACTAATAAATGCTATCTGTTCTCTCAGATTTAGTTTATAAATATGTCCCCAAAATTCAGCTAAAGTGACCCAAAAATGAAAGTTTACTCATCATTTGCTCCATAATGAAAATTAATTGAAGAATGTTGGAAACCAATAGCCTTGACATCCATAGTTGAAAAAAAAATACTATGGAAGACAATGACTACTGGTTTCTAACATTCTTCATGAGTGTTCAACAGGGGCATTCAGAGTAAATTATGACGTAATTACATTTTTGGAGTGAACTATACCTTTAAGTAGGTACCCACACATTTACTTACTTCTCCTGAATTGTTAGCCCCCCTGTATATTTTTGCCCCTTTTTCTGTTTAACGGAAAAAATTTTACACATTTCTAAACGTAATAGTTTTAATAACCAATTTCTGTTAACTGATTTAATTTAACTAATTTAAACGCTTGACTAGGTTAATTATGCAACGTAGGGTATTTAGGCAAGTCATTGTATAACGATGGTTTGTTCTGTAGACAATCTAAAAAAATAATAGCTCAAGGGGGCTAATAACATTGACCTTAAAATAGTTTAAAATAAAACTAAATCTGCTTTTATTCTAGCCGAAATAAAACCAATAAGACTTTTTCTAGAAGAAAATAAATTATAGAAAATACTGTGAAAAATTCCTTGCTTTGTTAAACATTAAGAAAATGCAAGACAAGAAATCACAGGGGCACTAATAACTTTGACCAACTGTAAATGTTTCATAATAATATACTATATCTCTCTCATTATGACAAAATGTATTATTCCTAGCTAACTCACTCAGCTCATTTCAAATAATGTTCATGCTAGTGTACTGGCAATTTTCTTTAAGGAGGCTCTCTCAGTGGTCAAGAAGACAAATTCTTACCCAAAGTGTCTTTTAAGGTTTTATTCTTTGCAAAGAAGGTCAGACAATCATACAGCAACGCAGGTTTCTGCAGAGAGTGAGACGCCGAAACAGAGTGCGTTCTCTTTTTATCTAGTTTGTAATGCCCACAAGGTCATCAGTGACATACAAGATAAATCACAGTTACATCAGCGCTCAACTTCATATTTGACCATCTACATGTCAGTCTTACATCCCATCAGAACATATAGCTTGTTAAATCATCATGTGGTTCTTCAGATCTTATCTGGTGATAAACAGATGTTAAAGTGGTCACACTTGGTCTAACTTAAACAGTACATTCATTGAAGAATAAAAGAACAGACCTTTATAATGTATATAAATGAATCTATCTATCTAAAATAAATATAAGATGAATAAAATGAATTTCCACCACACTAGGCTGACGGACTTATCATTACGAAACAATTGTATCGGAGAGGAAGGAGCTCGTCTGATTGGCTCAGCTCTCGCCAATACACACTCTGCCAACAAAAACCTCCTATCACTCAATTTGGCCTATAATAGCATTGGCGATGCAGGTGCCCTTCATATTGCTCAGGTATGTAGGATTGAAATCTGTCCATCTGACATTTCTAATAATGTCAAGACTGCACATATTTCAAATTGAGTGCATTTCATGATTGTCCTCATTCTAAAGGGTCTGCGTTTAAATCGTTCCCTGCTATGTTTGTCATTATCCTACAACCACATAGGAGATAATGGAGCAGCTCGTCTGGCTGAGGTATGAATATATTTTCTTCTATCAATGACTACATATAATCTGCCTAAATTTTAGACAGTAAAAATACCTGCATCTGTTTTTTTTTTTTTAGGTTCTTGGCCCATTTGCTTTGACTCATGAAGAGATCGTTGAGAGGAGGAAGCTTTTAATTAAAGGCGACCAATCAGATATGGTCCAGTCGTCTCTGGTTAGTCTTGCAGACTCACATGAGCAGGCCCTTTCTGTCCCCAGCAACTCTTCACTGGATCAAATCAGCAAGAGTGCAAAACACACCACCAAAAAAAAGGTAGGTTATATATTGTTGCCTGAATGTTGTGTGTTTGCTGACACGAAAAGAAGGTCTGATTTGAAACTAATGTATGTAGGACAATCCTAAGAAAGAGGAGAAACCTGCGCAAAGTCCGGCAGCCAAGAAAGAGGAGGGAAAAGTGGCCAAGAAAGGTAATTACACTCCTTTGGCATCATTTATTTGGATAAAAATCACATTTTATATGCAGTGTTTTTTGTTTTTCACCCAGATAATAAAGCTCCTCGTGGTCAGGCTGGAAAAGTTGGAGGCAAAGACAAGAATCTGCCAGTATCTGAGCAAGAGGTTAGACAAGTAAAATAGTATAGATCAATGTTTTACCAAATAGATGGCAGGGTTAATAACGATTTATTTTCGAGTGTTACAGTTATATCATTTTAATCTTTTAATATTTTTTCTTAAATGTTTTATTATATTTGAAACGTTTAAAGGTGCCATAGAATGCATTGATACAATATAGTAAATTGGTCTTTGATATCTACATAGATGGTATGTGGTAGGGTTGCACAATACTGGAATTCGGTACCAATCGATTCTGAAATTTTAAAAACAATTATTTCCTGCTAACATTTGAGCGCTGTTGAGCTCGTTCTTATTTAGTACCACAGATAAAGGAACACTGGAGCGTTTTAATGTCTAGTCGATCAGCTGGTTTGTCTATTGACATTTTTCTTCATTGCTGCATGGAGGGTGCCATAGTGACCAGCGCCTTCCGGTAGGGTGCTTAGAACTTCCGTTTAGAATTGTCATCAGCCAGAGCAGCGTTTCTCAACTGGGTGTCAAAACTGTTTTGAGTGGCTTACGAAGTGTTTTTATGATGCAAAACTTTAATTTTGAAAGGTGTGTGTTAGATGCGGTTCAATCGCGAGAGAGAAACGTTCTCCTAATTCAGTGTCTGCCGTCAGATAAGATGTTGAAATTAGTGTCAGTGTTCCCGGCCTGTCAGCTGTTATACCGTACTTTGCAACTCTTTAGTGCACACACACACACACACACACGTACACACATACACACACGCACACACATGCACACACACACACACACACACACACACACACACACACACACACACACACACACACACACACAATACATCCCTGCATTATAGAGCAAACCATGTTACTGGCATAACAATAACAGGTATGTAAGCCATGCAATTTCCAAAAATGACCAATAAAAGTCAGTTACTGATACTCTGATGGCTGATTTGCATGTTGATTCTAATCGGGAGCCGATGTTTTATTTAGTTAGTTTGTATTGTGTAGTTTTTACCACTGTATGTGTTTTCTGTCATTTCAAATGTGATTATTGGAATGTGAAGAGACTTTTAACCAGCACAACAAAAAATGTTTCCGAAGACAATCACCTACTGCACCTTTAACAGCTGCACTGGACAAAATATTTAGCACAGACTTGTATGCTTAATTTGAACAAGAAAAAATATGCATCCTAAAAGATTAATTAAATGTTATAGAAAACAAAAAATGTAACTTTCTCGAACATCAACATAATGCTACAACACCACTTTTCATTTTTTTTAAGTAAATATATAAACAGACTTTAAAAGTAATGTTTCAATTAATGATCTGCCAGATAGAACCTTATAATTCCAAGCAGAAAATGACTTTTTAGAATTAGAATGTTCTATCTGCATTTGCCGTTTTTTTTTTTTTTCAGTTTGCAAATGTATTAATTTTGATCATATACATTTAAAGTACATTTAGGGTCTCTGTCATGTTAATGTATGAAAGAGAACTGTTATGCACATATTGTTTGCTATATGGAATGCAAATCTTTGAAGCTCAATATCTTAAATTCTTTTAGAATGCAGATAGAACCTTATAATTGTAAGGCGACGATATGTAATTACAAACTTTTTTTTAATGTAATGACATTGTAATTACTGTGTCATTACATTGTAATTACATCCAAGATATTTATAAACCTAAATGTTTCTTTGTATATTTCATGTACAGTATTTGTGTGATTATACGTAAATATACGCAGTACATAATTACAATCTTTTATTTTTGAATGTAATTACATTGTAATTACGTTGTTATAACAGTGTAATTACATCTATGATAGTATGTAAATATGTTTTTGTATATTTCGGCCCAATCCCAATTCTATTTTTGTACCCCTTTCCCCTTGGCCCTTAAAAACGAGTGTGAAGGGGAAGGGCTTCAAAAAATGTCATCGCAGTCTCTTGCTTCATATGAGATCAGACGATTGCGACTGCTGTAGTTATTCCAGTTGTGTTATCTTTTGGTATTTATCTTCAGGAAATCACTGAAGGCATATATTATGTTATCATAACGATCTAATGTGGCAATAAGACCTTGACTATACTGTGTATTTACACATTGGCCATATTCATCTATGTAAACACACCAAAAACAACATTAACATTATAGCAGACACTGTAAAACACTCATTCTCAGCCACTAGAGTTTTCTGACAGGGTATTAGAGTGTCATTGAGTGTTAGAATGTTGTGAGACTGCTGTACAGGAGTTATTATTAGGGATTATAGATAGCGAAATTTAGCGATTTTTATTTTAAACTTGCTCTGAGACTTGCTGTCAAACATTGTTTACTTCACTAAATCAGTTTAATGGTAAAGGGATTTATCCAATTGGCCAATTGATAGAAGGTTTGCGAAGAAATCTCATGCTCCTTTATATTTTGTAGCATTTTCAAAATACAAAAATACAGTATTTTATTTTCATACATTTATAGCTGCTGTATTTTGTAGTTTATCTTGATACACTTAAATTTGAAGTATTTGGTATTTTATTTTAACCTTAACATATTTCCTGTTTTACATTTTTAATTTCTATAGCTTTCAGGATTTCAAAAAAGAGCCACGTATTAATAAACAATGTTATGATAGCTGTTTTAACAAAAAGTTAGGATTGAATTGCCTCTTGTTATAGTTATGAAATAGTTTGATGACAAGCGGGAAATTTTCTATAGGTCTATAGGTGGAATGGTGTTTGAGGCTCATGGTTAGCCATTTCCATGTACTGAACGCTTATTATTTAACTATTAATTAATCATTTAATTCCTTACATTTATATATTGCTTTTCTGGGTGCTCAAAGTGCTTTAACAGATGTTTAGGGGAATTTTCTCATCACAACTTATAAGTTTATGCATACCTATACAACTATTACACAACAGGTTTAACGTGAAGTGGGATGCTAACAACAGGGAGTGAGGATCCAAACGCAGAGTTTATTATTTAGGCAACAGTCAACGGTCAACACAGGGGCAAACAGATGTATACAGGCAAAATTCAGATTCGTAGTCAAAATAACAGGCTAGTGGTCAGAAGGCAGGCAGCAGACAAGGATAAACAATAAAACAAACAAAACAAAGCGAGGGTCAAAACCGGTAAGACAAGGAAACGCGTCGTAATGTTCACAAACAGTATCACAAGACTCAGCAATAAGAGTGTCAAAGTGAGCGTACAGTATATATGTGTGTGTAATCAGTCCATCAGCAGCATCAGCTGTGGGAGTGTAATCAATGGAGACCTGGAGCAGGTGTGTGTATGTGTGGGTAGTCTGGTTTGGCAATCCTACCCCTCTGCATTTATTAGGTTTTAGTGAGCTATCAACTTATCAAAAACCTGTTGTTAGAAACCTAGGGTTTCATTTCTGAAAATTGAATCTGATCTGAAATTTAAACGGCACACTACTTTTCAAGCAGTTTGGACAGACATATGTGTAGGTATAGTGTATAGATCGTCATATTGGGGTGATAAACACACTCAGTTCTTTTTTTTTCAATTTAACAACATAAAAACGGTGGACCAATTGGAGCAGTTTTGAGATCGACCGCAACTTGACGTAGGAGTGCGGTCCCCCCGCCCACCAATATTGATTTACAGGTGCGCATTACCATATGCTCAGTTTGTTTTCACGTCTGCTCTATTTTTAGATGTAAGGCTCATTGGGCTCAACATTCACCATGTTATCGCTCTCCTCGCCGCCAGTGTTTGTGAGTTTTGGTGGGTTTGCATACATGTTTACTTTTCATTGTGTCTTCCATAAACTACAGCGGTTTGCATTTCCCGTGGTCACAGAAGCTCCCTGTCATCTTAACTAGGTGCAGCTGGAAGTGCGAGCGCGTTGCCTCATGTGCGCCTTACGTTCGCTCACTATTCTGCTGCCTAGGTCGCCTCTACGGACGCGCTGGCCCTGCTCAGGACACTGTTCATATTTCTGCCGCACCACAGAGTGTTATCTGAATAGTTTCATTTTAAATAACATGTGAATGTGCGCGTCTGGTGTGCCGTGTCGTGGCTCTGAGCGGCGCATCCGGTGTATGACGCCCTTTAGTTATAGCCTCAATCAGGTCGTACACCAGAAACACCGCTCGGCGACAAGCAGCGTCGCGCCACGCAGCGGCATGCATTTCTGAATTCTAAACATAAGTTTCTATCAGGACACACACACCGGCGCCGCAAGTGTGCGATACTTTCAAATGTCATGCGCACGCCGTGTCGCAGTGCATCCGGTGTGTGATCCCCTTCAGTCAAAGTTAATTCAGTGTGCTTGCTTATTAGTCTCGGTGTAGGCTACAAGCTCGGAGCTTTAAACTAGCACACAGTTGGCTGTAAAACTATACAAAGACACAAATTATTTTGTACTCTCTGCTTGGTCTGTGTCTGAGTCGTACATGTACGGCTGAATGCTGGTCCTCTAACTCATGTTGCTTCTATCTGTCTGCCTGTCTGTAACCATACACAAAGCGGGGGAGCACTTGGCTCCGCCCCTTTGTAAAGTTGGGCGGGAAGTCGAAACTAATTTTCATGTGAAGCAACACGCCCCTAAAACAACGAACTGTGTACACGCCCCCAAAATGGCACTTTTTAACACATCATAATAAAAAATCTGAATTGTGTTTTGAACTGAACCTAAACTGGCACACTCAGAAGTGCCATAATATTAATATTACATCTTTAAAAAGGGGTGAAATAGGTGCCCTTTAACAAACAAGTAAATTCAGTTGTTAAATTTACGAGTTATGGCAAAAGTGAAGTCATTTCTCACTTTTAATGACCTTGAGAAGGTGATCCATGCTTTTATTTTGGAAAGACTAGACTATTGCATCTCTCTATATGTGGGTATTAGTCAAAATGCCCTGAATAGATTGCAATTAGTCAAAAATGCGGCTGCGAGACTTCTGACAAGGACTCGCAAGTATGAGCACATATGCCCAGTTCTTTTCTCTCTAGGCTGGCTGCCTGTTAGGTCACATATTGATTTTAAACTATGAATTTTTGTTTTTAAATCCTTAAATGATCTGGCACCACCTTACTTAGCAGACCTCCTACATGTAGATAATCCTGGTAGGTCACTAAGGTGTTCTGATCAGTTTATTCTTTCTGTTCCAAGGTCCCTGTGTAAGCGAAGTGGGGATCAGCCTTTTGCTGTTATCGCCCCAAAACTCCGGAACGGGCTTCCACCCCACAGCAGACATGCTCCAACTCTATTTGTTTTTAAAAAGCTTCTGAAACTCCATCTTTGTTCTTTAGCATTTGAGCCTTTTGAGGAGTTTGCCTTATGTTTTAATTGTTATGTATGTGATGTAGGTTTTATTTTAATTAGTATTTATTGTGTTCAGCACTTTAGGCAACGTTGTGTTGTAAAAAATGTGCAATATAAACTAACTAACTAACTAACTAACTATGTGTTGCATGACTGGATCTTGTAGTCTATAAACCAGTCCTATGTGATCTCTGTGTTTACCAGCAGTCTGTAAGGCTTAGATCGCTGGTGATTGTGACAATAGGTAACTTATACTGTAGGTAACTATGCATAGGTATATACTGATTTTCATTATATGGCACCTTTAATTCAAACGCTAACTTTTATTATCATTTAGCCATTTTTGATGATAAAATTTCCCAAGATAAGAAGACAAGGATTGTACTTGCCAATTAAACATCTTTCCTATTAACCAAGGAAACAACTTCAAGTCAGGCTGTGGAGGTGACAGTTGACACAGTGATTCCTCTATTGGATCCTGGAATTGTGCACACTGGTGGAAAAGTCCTTCATCCTGGAAACACAAGCCTTACATCTTTAAATCTTTCAGGTTATTTCATTTCAGATTTCATTTCTCAATAAGAGTCAAACGCTCTCCCTGTAACTTTCCTTTCACCTCATTCAGGAAATGAACTGACCGAGCAATCACTCAAGGTGTTCCTCTTATCTCTGGAGAGCCAGTGTGAAGGTGGACTCCTGCGGCTTTCTCTGAGTGTGAGTATCATTACACTTATTTTTAAAAGAGCTCATTTTTTAAAAGCGTCTCTTAATCTGAGATGTGCTTTTTTTAGAAGAATTGTTTTCCCTCAGATTGTGACACCTTCCTGAAGATACAGGAAATGATGTCTCACAAGCACCCTCTGAGCAAAAACAGCTCTAGTCAGGTGGAGGACGAATATGGTGAAGCCAAGACCAGCAGTCCAGCCTAAGGCAAATGTACATCAGCATTTACTGTTTCAACTCAATCATATCACCATTATGAGACAATATTTTGACTATTGATTATTATTATCATCTTTACTATATTGTACTTTTTAAAGTCTGACATACACAGAGCATTAAACTCTTGCCAAATGGTAAAATACAAGTTTTGTTTTTTACATGTCACTATGTGCTATTTCATAGTTTTGACTGTCTAGTATGCTAAAACATGGAAAAAGAAAGAAAATAAAGAGCTTTTGACAAAAAAAAAAAAACATTTGTTGTCCATTTAAAAACCATTTAACTTTTTCCTTGAAATTGTGATTGTGGCTAAAGTAAATTAATGTGTGCTTTTAAGGCAAAATATTACTGAAAAACTCAATATTGTGTATGCTCTGTTTTTATTTCAGCACATGGATTTGTGACACTGACGCATTGAAATAAACAAAATGTGTACAAAACATATATTTTTAACCCTTTAACTGCCCCACCAAGACAAAAACATTTTTGGATTGCATTTCTTAACTCCCCATGTCACTAGTTAACACACTCAGTGCACTTTTTTCAACACATCCCATAATTTCTAAAATAACAACCTCTACCAAATGGTTGATATGTCGGTTTATGGTAAAAGTACCGGAATTAGTACATATACTATGAACATTTTGAAAATCTGAAGTGTAAAACCAATTTATAAAATAAAAAAACTAAAATAAAACATTTTTGAATACCAAATCATCTTTATTTTTTGAAGTATGCCACAAAATATTTCAGAATTTCCTTTAACATGTAGTCTTGTATTTTTTTTTACAATTAGAACAACATCAAGTGTAGTAGTGCAACAGGATTATGTTTGTTTGATTATTCTGTAAATTAATAATGCTGTGTGCATAAACCATTATTTAAAACAGTCATTCTTTAAATGACTTTCATTTCATCCGCTTTTCCGGGGCCGGGTCGTGAGGGCAGCAGTCTTAGGAGAGAACCCCAGACTTCCCTCTAACCAGACACCTCCTCAAGATTCTGAGGCATTCCCAGTGTAGCTGAGACATATAGGCCCAATCCTAATTCTGTTTTTGTACCCCTTCCCCTTGGCGCTTACAACCAAGGGTTAAGGGGAAGGGCTTCAAAACTTACCCCTAACAATTAGGACAGCACTACAACACCTGCACACGTCATCATACGTCATCACGATCTCTTGCTTTATATGAAATCAGATGATCGCGACTGCAGTAGTTATTCCAGTTGTGTTATTTATTAGTATTTATCTTCAGGAAATCACTGAAGGCATATATTATGTTATCATGACGATCTAATGTGGCAATAAGATCGTAACTGTACTGTGTATTTACACAGTGGCCGTATTCATCTGTAAACACACAAAAACAACATTAACATTAGCAGACACTGTAAAAAGCTCATTCTCAGCCACTAGACTTTTCTGACAGGGTATTAGAGTGTCATTGAGTGTTAGAATGTTGTGGGACTGCTGTACAGGAGTTATTATTAGGGATTATAGATTGCAAAATTTAGCGAGTTTTTTTTTTGCGTTTTTTTTTTTAAGCATGACGGTAAAACACGAACGCGGTTATGAATATATTAAAACATGTGTGTTTGTTTGTTGTAAAAATTCATAATAATGACAAAAAATACTAATTTGTGGATCTCCTTACTTCCGGGTTTAGCAATACTGCCGTTGTGGCAGGTGTATTCTGGGAAATTTTCTTACCCCTTGGTTTCAAGTGTACTCCTGAAAAATCATCTTTCGAAGGGGTGTATACCCCTTGCCCTTAGCCCTACAAGCTAAAGAGAATTGGGACACTGTGGCGAGGAGGCGTGGCCGAGAGCCGTGGGAGCGAAACGAGGCCTGCCACAGATGAGATACACCTGTGGCGCGCACCTGCCTTCAATCCCACGGAAGGAGCTCTGGACTATAAGAGGAGGAACGATGGCAGAGGACGGAGAGAGAGGACCGGGCCCGGACATGTTGTGTTAATTTTGGGCCGTAACTTTATTACAGTGGTGCCGTAAACCCAGGAGAAGGAGGGACGCGTTGTCCAGTTGCCCTCGCCGCTGAGGAGTGCGAGTGTTCGGGAGTGAACCCGAGTGGGGGAGAAACCCGTTCGTCTGCCAGAGTGCCGGGGCAGCCTGAGGCTGGCGAGGAAGGATCTGCCTGCTACCGTCTCCCAGCATGGGGAGGAGCAGGGGACGCGGGGCTCCCTACCGGATGGGAAAGAGCTGAAGGGAGCCATCCCAGAAAGCCCGGGGGGAGTCGCCGCGATCCGCCATGACGCCGAAGCCTGCGTCCTCCACCGAAGCGGGAGCGGAGCAGGAGACCAGAAATGCCGCCAGCCAGCCAGGAGAACCGCCGCCGGACACCAGAAGACGGACGGGTGGATAGATTCCTCCACAGGGCTCACAGCATGTTGTCACTTCTCTCAGTTGAGAACCGAACTCCAATTTTTTTTTTTCCCTCTCTCCCCTCTCTGTCTACTGTCTTTCCTCCTTTTTTCTCCATCTCCTTTTCTCTCGGCCCGTCTCATATAGGTCTCGCGGGTGCTGTGGCGCCAAATCCCCCCACAGTGAAACGAAACGAGGCCCGCCACAGATGAGATACACCTGTGGCGTGCACCTGCCTTCAATCCCACAGAAGGAGCTCTGGACTATAAGAGGAGGAACGATGGCAGAGGACGGAGAGAGAGGACCGGGCCCGGACATGTTGTGTTACTTTTGCTTTCAGTTTGACGGCAGTCTCCGTGAGGAGCTGCCGTCCGTTTGTTTAGATTTAGACGGCAGTCTCTGTGAGGAGCTGCCGTCCCTTTTATTAATAAATGTTTATTTAAAAGTCAGTCTGTTCTCCGCCTCCTTCTTCCCGGCGGCCAGGTGGTCGTAACTTTATTACAGACACCACTACCCCTTGAAGTGAACGCACAAAACGAGGGGTAGGGGGAAAGGCTAAGGGGTAGAATTGGGATTGGGCCATAGTTCCTCCAGCGTGTCCTGGGTCTTTCCCGAGGCCTTCTCCCAGTGGGACATGCCTGGAACTCCTCCCTAGGTAGGCATCCAGGAGGCATCCGAAACAGATGCCTGAGCCACCTCAGCTGACTTCTCTCAATGTGACGGAGCAGCGACTCCGAGCTTCTCACCCTATTTATAAGGGTATGCCCTGCCACCCTGCGAAGGAAACTTATTTCGGCTGCTTGTATCCAAGATCTTGTCCTTTCGGTCATGACCCAAAGCTTATGACCATAGGTGAGAGTAGGAATGTAGATTGACCGGTAAATCAAGACCTTTGCCTTTCTGCTCAGCTCCTTCTTTACCACAACAGATCAGTACATCGCTGCACCAATCCGCATGTCAATCTCATGTTCCACTCTTCCCTCACTCGTGAACAAAACCCCAGGATACTTGAACTCCTCCACCCTGGGGTAAGGACTTTCCTTCAACCTGGAGATGGCAAACCACCTTTTCCAGTGGAGCACCACCTCTGATTTGGAGGTGGTGATTCTCATCCCAGATTCTCATCTTTAACAGCCATTATTTAAAACATTCGAAATATGGTCAACTATTTGGTAGAGCAGGCAATTAAAGGGATAGTTCGCCTAAAACTAAAAATTCATATAATATATCTATTTTCATATAATATATCAGATATATATCATCTAATGTATATCTGTCATAATTAACTCAAACCTCACTTGTTACAAACCTGTTTGAGTTTCTTTTTTCGGATGAACACAAAAGCAGACATTTTAAAAACTATTAGAAACCTATAACCTTTGATGTCTATAGTATGTTTTGTTAATGTGTGTCAACAATAACAGGTTTATAACATTTTTCAAAATATCTTCCTTTGTGTTTAACATAAAAGTTTGGAACCACTTGAGGATGAGTAAATTTTCATTTTTGGGAGAAATATCCTTTTAAATATATTGTCTCGTTCTTCATTAACCCTTTAAATGCCTGCTCTACCAAATGGTTGACCATATTTTGACTGTTTTAAATAATTACATAAAATTGAAGTTGGCAGAGGCTGTTTTCATTCAGGACTGCTGCACGACAACTATCATCTAGCCAAGTTTCATTTAAAAAATAAAATGATTGACTAGAAGCGATGTATTGTTAAGTGATCGGATGCTAACTTAACAGTTTTAGTTGTTTTCTCTGCAGTAGTCCCAGATCTACATTTAATAGACACCAGAATTAAATGATTTGCTCTATGACTTAAAAAGGCCTTTGATTTTTCTGTCACGTAATACAACACAAAAAAACATGATTTAGTACAAATAAAGATTATTTAGTATTAACAATGTCTTATTTTGATTATGTTTTTAAATAAATTAGTCTTATTCTTCATATTTTCATATTTTTCATAGTATAAATGCATAGATATTTACATTAGCTGTCACCTGCCCTGTTGTTGTATATTGGAAGGAATGCGTTAATAGAGCCACCATTTTAGTACAGGGTAGTGCTTCTTTAAAATTAATGCGGGACCAAGCTGCAATGGAGGACTGTGGCCATCCAGAGCCAGAGATATACACTTGTGTGTTTGTGTGCATGTAAATGTATTATCCTCCCTCCTGTTAGATTTGATCTAATCCGTGTCCTGAGACACCCCCTCTCTCCTGCTTTTACTTCTCATTCTGATGGAGGGAGCGATTCGTTTATGAATGAATCTCCGTTATGAACGACTCGTTCACTTAGCTGACAATAATACAAGTTGTTGGCACCGCAGTATCTTGTTGTCATATTTCTTTTGCATTGTTTGCTTATTTTATTCAACAAAACTAGCATAAGCCCAGTATTTAGTGCAAGTTGGTGCTGCCTTGTGGTCAGGGATGAACTTACCATATAAGCAAGGTAAGCAGCCGCTTAAGGGCCCCGGGGAATTAGGGGGCCCCGACCAATGTCAAGAAGCCTATGTTAATCATATAGCTCTTTTATACATTTTCTGTCATATGTTGTAAAATCTGTCTTTAACTGTTAATATTTTAACGTTATTACTACTTTTCAAAACCGAGGGCCCCCATGAATAATGGAACATTCCATGTGTACTGCACATGCGCGAGGTGTGAGCGCTTCAGTTCAACCAAATACATTACCTGCCAGTGTTGTCAGCTAAGCGACTTTCATGGCCCGTTTCCACTGAGTGGTACGGTACGGATCGGTTCGGTACGCTTTTATGGCCGTTTCCACTGTCAAAAGCGTACCGAACCAATCCGTACCGTACCACTTTTTCGGCACCCTTTCGAAAGGGTACCAAAGACGAGAAAGGGTACTAAAAGGTGGAACTACACGCTCAGCTGAACGCTGATTGGTTTACAGAGATACGTCACAATCTCGTGGAGCTAGCCAGAATCAAAACAATGGAGCCGCCATGTTTTTAAATGCACAGCCGAGACAACTATATGCATATAATAACGATACATGGATGACCCGGGCTCAAAACAAACCTTGTCGTTGTCTTGATGAACAGCCACAAAGCCAAGAATCTGCAGTGTCCTGTTGTTGTTTTACGAGGACGTCTAAAAGTGCGAGCTGTTTTTCGCTTTCTCCAAGGAGCCCGCGATCGCGTCTAGATTTGATATAACGAACTTCTTGAGCTGATAATAATAACGTGTGTGTGATTAATGAAGCGTCTTCGACATCTGATCCATTCAGAAAGAAAAGGACAAACGCGAGAGTGAAGCGCGGAAAAAAGGAGAAGCCTGACAGGATTACAAGGATTCCCGACATACCTTTTAACATAGTTCATTTTTCAACAATGCTAGGGCCCCATACCTGGAATTGCTTAGGGCCCCTAAATCACTAAGTCCGCCCCTGCTTGAGGTGAATGCTGTATTATCATCAATAACGTTACTTGTTGAGCACAAATGTCTATAGCATAAAAACTAAATCTTACCTATGAAATGTTCTGCCTTTGTGCTTTGTTTTCTTTGTTTGCTCGTTACTACACCCGTACACAGCGCTAAAGTCCAGCATCTTCACATTGGCACACTGTCTTGACTAGTGAGGTTGAATGACATTTGTGCTGGGAGCACTGTACAAATGTGGCGGCGCTATTGACGCATGCTCAGAGTCCGTATGTGATATCTAGTGTATATATATATGGTATAAATGTACTAATTCCAGTACTTTTACCATAAACTGATAGTTGATACTTTAGAAATGATTGGATGTGATTAAAAATGCAGTGAGCGTGTTAACTTGCCACATTAGGAGTTTTTTTGTTGTTGTTGATGGAGCAGTTAAAGGGTTAACACGTAGGGTTAACAAAACAAATGTGATTGGTCTGCGCTGAGAAAAGTAACAGATGTCACGTGACGGTGTCTCGTCATCTTACAGGCGACCTTGATAAATTACATATAATACATTGTATACTGACCATCAATAGACATTTCACAGAAAAATACACGTTTGTATAATACATTACTGTTATACTTGCACACATCGCGTGCAACAACCTCCACCAGATCCACCTATTTTAGGTTTCGTTTGTGTTGGAAGTGATTGCTGGGTGTTGTGGGAGTGACTAATACTCCCGCGTCAACACACACTGGACCAATCAGAATGCTTTTTGTAGATTCTGCATCCGCTCCCATAGATAACACTGGAAATATTTTCCCTCCATGTGTTTTTACTTCTTTTATTGCGCCCGCTTTAGTTTTCCATGTGGTTTGGGGGGTTGTAGGCTATCTGTGAAGCAGCCACCGTGCATCATTTTCGACATATAACGTTAAACATACGGACTATTGTGCGCCGTATACTCTTAAAGCTGTTAGTGTTTTTTAACGTTACGTTAGTTTGTCTTTTGAAATGTGAGCGTTTTCAGAATTCAAACATACAACAGCAGCAAATTGGGAAGACTGGACAGCATGTAAGTCATCTGTTGTTGTTATTTAACACTACACCATAATAGCATAGCAAATGGTAGCCAACTATGGTTTTAATAGGCCTTAGTTCTGCTAAATGTTAAGGACACGACGTTGTTTGTGTATGTATCTAATGAGTGTCGTCTTTTCTTATCCGTTTACTTGATCTGTCAATCATCAGTTTGGACTGTCAGTCAAGAGTATTGGCATTGAATATTGCACTAAACCGTTAATCATGTCTAAAAATTGTGCAAATACTCAATTAAAGAGTTAGTTTGGTTATATTACAATCGTAAGATTATTGAATGTAATACTATTACAATCAGTTTTAATGAATTTGACATTTTTAGGTAAGTGGACTTTACAATAACTTAACTTACTTGACAGAATAATAGATGCTAATATCAAAAGCTGAAAGCCGTTCTGACTGAAATGTCAAAATTATGATATGATAATACATGTCCTAATAAAATGATATTTTAATAATACATAACAGTCTTGTATTATGTTGTAGAAAAGGTCACAACTATTCATTCATTCATTTTCTTTTCGGCTTAGTTCCTTTATTCATTAGGGGTCACCACAGCGGAATGAACCGCCAACTTATCCAGTATATGTTTTACGCAGCGGATGCCCTTCCAGCTGCAACCCAGTACTGGGAAACAGGTCACAACTAGCCAAATACAAAACAATACCAACTTCAGTTATTCAACAGTAAGAATACCAAGTAAACAAGACCATGTTAAATATGTTAAATACCGTTTTTGTTGTGTAGCTTCATCAGACATTAACATATAATATAGTACAAATTTGTAGGCATAATATGTAATATTTTTTTAAACTTAAAATATGTCTAAAACTGTTATTACCACTATTGATAAGTTGTGTGGTTTATAGGACTGTTTTGCGCAGCATTATAACAGAACCCTAAAAATGTATTAAGCTTGATGAAACTGTTGCTTCTTCTGAAAACTAACTATTCTGCCTTTAAATCTTTTAAGTGATATTAAATCTTTAGAGTGATATTTTATGACAAAGTGTAAATTGAAAACATTGGGAAGTTCGAAAAACTGGATCTCAGGTATAGTGAGTGGATTAACACACAGAGGTAAAGTTGGCTTTATATTCACACATTCAGACATTCTCTTTTATAATATCATTTCAGGAAAGTATTATTTGCACATTCTAAATAGGGAAATCATATTAGCAGCTAGTGGCTATCAAAGTACAACATTGTTCACCGTCAATTAAATGGTGCTAATGTTTTTTTTGAAGTTTTACTTGCATGCGATTTCAGACTCAGTATTTAAAGTAGCATGGTAAACAATATAGAGAGTGGGACTATTAAATGAAAGAATGTGCAAATATAAAGCCAACTTTACCTCAAATGTCTTTTTGGATTGAATTGATCACTCAGGCCCTGTTTACACTAATGCGTTTTAGTAAAAAAAAAAAAACGCATACATTTTGCTGCAGTTAGGCTTTCCTTCCACCCTACCCCAGACTTTTCAGTGCATGCCAGGGTGTGTGTGTGTGTGTGGTCACTTAATGTGCGTTTTCAGCGGTGTAGTGTGGACAAAGAACTTTTCGGAAATGCTAGATGAAACGCCAGTGTGGATCGTTTTCATAAAAAAATGTTGCTTTAAAGCGAAAACGTATTAGTGTAAAAGATTGACAGCCATTGCATTTACTTTTTGGAATACAAAAAAAATGCACAACTCGAAGATCGGGACTCGTCCAACAGGAACTTGATACTTTCTGCTTTATATGTTCACAAATGCAAGAACTTTTTGCCATCAATCATATTAGAGCAGTGCCGCCCTGGCTCTAATGCAGATCATTCTCATATATGACGTTTTCATCAAATTGTTTCAACAGTAAAGCCATGAGTCGAGAAAAGGATGATGAAAACCTCCTGAGAATGACGAAGGATGACCTGCAGAGGTGGATCCAGGCAGAGGTGGACCGAAACCCTCATCTGATGCAGAGACGCGAACAGCTGGCGCAGGTGGAGGAGTGGGTAAAGCAGAAGGAGAGAGACGGCACGTGCACCCGCCTTCTGTACAGCAATGCCTGCGAGTGAGTTGTGTTTATTAGTGGCCGATGCTAGTATCTGGACTGGTCAGGCCATTTGTTCATATGCCGTTCATTTACTTTTTTTTGATGTTTTTCTTCATCACTTTTGTACAATCGTGTGTTTTTTTAAAGGGTTTTTCCTTTCTTTCTTTTTCTTTCTTTCCTTCTCTTTTTTTCCACGAAAATTGTTTTTGATTCATGCTATCGTTTCAATCCCCTTACACCTGTGTTCATCTTCAAGACAGTAATTAAGATATTTTAAATTAAATTCGAGAGCCTCCGTAGACAGCAATGGTCCTGGGATGTTCAAAGTCCAGAAATGGAACCGAAAATATTGTCAAAACATTCCATGTAACTTCAGTGGTTCAGCTGTAATCATATGAAGCTCCGAAAACACTTTTGTGTAGTCAATGGCTGCTGGTTTCCAAAATATTTGAGAAAAAAAACAGGTTTGGAACAAGTTGAAGATCAGTAAATGATGACAGAATAAAAAAAAATGGGTGAACCATGTTTTCAAGACAAAATGCCAATATTTCCATGTGTTTTTGAAATCTTTGAAAGTTTAGCAATGGGTTAAAAAAACCCTCTAGGCTCTGGAATGTTTTTTTAAATAATTATAGATACAGGTCCCTGAATTTATTTTTACGTTTTCTTGGGAGAATCCATGTTGTTCCCTCTGGTCTGCAAATGTGTTATTCCACCAACACTTTGTGGCCTGTTCATACTAACTTGCATGATTTGCATTTATTACGCTCTTTACACATCAAGGCCCAATCCCAAATCTATTTTTGTACCTCTACCCCTTCCCCTTGGCCCCTAAAACTAGTGTGAAGGGGAAGAGTTTCAAAATTTACCCCTAAGAATTGGGACAGCACTACAGCACCTGCACACGTCATCAGATGTCATCACGAGCTCTTGCGACTGAGATCGCTACAGCTGTAGTTATTCCAGTTGTGTTGTTTTTTGTTGTTTATCTTCAGGAAATCACTGAAGGCATATATTATGTTATCATAACGATCTAATGTGGCAATAAGATCATATCTATACTGCGCATTTACACAGTGGCCATATTCATCTGAATGTTGTGGGACTGCTGTACAGGAGTTATTTATTTTAGTGTTTTTTATAAAAGCATGACGATAAAACACAAACGCGGTTATGAATAAATTAAAACGTGTGCTTGTTTGTAGTAATAATGACAAATAAATACTAATTTGTGGCTCTCCTTACTTCCGGGTGCAGCGAAACTGCCGTTGCCATTTTCTTACCCCTTGGTTTTGAGTGTGGTCCTGAAAAATCTTTGTTTGAAGGGGTGTATACCTCTTCCCCTTAGCCCTACGCCTTCAAGCTAAAGAGAATTGGGACATCCCTACCCCTTCGCTGGAACGCACAAAACCAGGGGTAAGGGGAGGGGCTAAAGGGCAATTTATACTTCTGCGTCAAGCGTATGCTATGGCGCAGCCTATGCGTGGACAAATAGCCCCTCGCTGTGGCCGTCCACGCGCACCTCTCAAAAAATGTAATGCGTATGGCTTGGTAG
The DNA here is from genome assembly GCA_903798205.1 of Danio tinwini. Taxonomy (NCBI): domain Eukaryota; kingdom Metazoa; phylum Chordata; class Actinopteri; order Cypriniformes; family Danionidae; genus Danio; species Danio tinwini. The sequence continues at coordinate 2,208,808 of CAIGQZ010000253.1, read as the reverse complement.
CGCTGACGAGAGTGGGCGGAGGTGAGAGCCGCGCAAGTGTGATGCAGCGAGTGTTTACAAGTGTGAAGTCCTGTCAAGGACCTCCAGATGGAGACTGTTGTTTTGTGTTTACCTTATGATTAAAGTTGTTGCATGTCCGCCGGTTCCCGCCTCAAAAGGAGCGAGTTTGAGTCATTTGTACATTAAGGAAGCGTTCAGAAAAAACAAAACACCAGCGAAAAAACTCTACACAGAGGAACATAATCACCTACTGCCAGCTAGCGTTTAGGAAGTGTATTGCAGAGAAACAGAAACATCCCGCAGAAGTATAAATGCACGGCTACGCGCGTGGCTTGCGCCAATCACTTGACGCAGAAGTATAAACCAGGCTTAAGGGGTAGAATTGGGATTGGGCCTAAGTGTTTTCCACATGATGTATTTTGTGTTACAGAGGAAGCAAGACAAACAATATATCTTATACCTCTTAAGCTATTTTTGATCAAATCCATGCAAGAATTATTATCAGATCATTTTAGAATACAGTAATAGATGTACAAAACAGAAATAATCTCGGTCTTTTGGCCAAAACTTCCCCAAAAAAGCTTTCTGTTTGACACATGAAGTGTAACAATGTATCTTACAAGGTAACGCATTGTAATATTCTCCCTCATGAAGTCCCTGAATTTGAGAGTATTTAACTGGGAAAGTCCTTCAAAGGTACTTGCATTTGAACTTAGGTTAACATGGGTGTGAGAACCCTGAATTATACACATCTGTTTACTTTCAATTTATGAAATAACCTAGTCAACTTATATGTAATAAGTCGGTAAAGTCTAGATTAGATACACGGCCGGCCGGAAGTGCGATATGCACATTAGTATAGCAGCATTTATGACACTGTATAACAATAATTAATATTTTAACAGTACTGTGACGGTTGGGTTTAGGGTTGGGTGGTGGTAGGGCTTAAAAAACACAATTTATGGGGTAATTTAATAGATAAGATAAATAATACTAATACTGTGATGGTTGGGTTTAGGGTTGGGGTGGGGGTAGGGGTTAAAAACACAATTTATTGGGTAATTTAATAGATAAGATAAATAATACTCACTAATACTGTGACGGTTGGGTTTAGGGTTGGGGTGGGGGTAGACGTTAATAAAATACAATAAATCTGAAATTTCATAAATAACATCAATATTACTCGTTAACTTCGGGCCGCAAACGTATCTGATCTAGCAGCAACTTAATAAGTCTTGGTGTATTTGTCTAGTTAAAAGCTAGAAGAGGCAACAGAGAGCTCAATTTAGTGTTTGCACCCTGGTTGAGATGCAGTCTCAGCTTGCGAGGTCTATATTAAGTTCTTTCATGTGCTATTGCAAGGGCTAGACATAATGCATGGACATTTTTTACAATTTCTGCACAGAAAGAAAAGAGGGAGTATAGTAACTAAACATTTTAACTTTTATTTAAGGTTTACAATATAAATACAATTAGATCCACTTGTTTGGTAAACAAAGCAAGTCTCTACTAAAACACATAAAATAATGCTCAGCATTAACTAACATTAACAAATATTAATAAATATATTACTAATTGTTTGATGATGTTAGAAAATACATTAACTAATAGACCATTATTTTTAAGTGTTACCATAATATTACATTTTAAACTTTTTATATTAGTCAATAATTTTATTGAAATGGATATAAATCTGAATAAATATATTGACACACATTTACATAAACAAAAAGACTCGATGGGAATAAAGATATTGTTTATGAATAGTATAAGATCACTTGAATGTTCACACTGGTGTGAAAAACCTGATTGGGCAAGAAACAGATCTTTTTTTTTTTTTACACTTATCAAGTCCTTTTTACAAGTCCTTATTGTCGAGTCCTGCCATTTTGTGTCTATATCAGATCCGTCCTGGAGTGCGAGTCTGTGATGAAGGGTCTTTATGCATTGCTGGGATTGGATTATCGAGATGAGGACTCAGAAGAGGAAGGAGGACAACCACATGACGTCATCCAGATCACAGATGAAGAGGCAGAACGACGGGGAAATGTTATCTGTAATGGAGAGGATGATGATGACCTTGTTGTCATTGATCTGGGCGGTGAGAGACATTTAATGGAAAATGCTTGGAAGTATTACTGTAAATTAAGCCATTGTGTATAAAGTTATGGTATCATTTTATTTTTTTTACAATTCTTTTTGTTTTTCAGCCACCAAAGAAACCTTGGAACCAATGGTGAGGATGTTAATCTAAAACAAATGCTACTTTACGAACTACATTTTCTTTTCTATCTACTTTTTTTAAAATCTTGTTTTGTCCAATTTTGTCTTTGTTAAATGTTTCTTTATTTTATTTTCATTGTTTAATTTTTCCCTTTTGTTTATTACATCATTCTTGCTCTCAGCTTGAAAAGGTGACTGTGGCCATTCAGAAGTCATCCAGACTTGTTCAAGACTTGGTGCAGATGATGAGCAAAACCTCCTCTATGGGTGCCGCTTCACCGATGTCAACAACATCATCATCTGAAATCAACAGACCCTCATCATCTTCAACCCCTGAGATCGGCCATCCTGAGTCTGTCACACCAAAACTGGAAATAACTAACTCCATCACAATAGTCAAGACCGAGTCTCTGTCAAGAGTTCCTAAAATATCCTCACTTTTCAACAGTTCAGAACAATGCAAATCTGTCACCGATCATGATTCATATTTTAAACCAACGATTAAGACAGAACCTGAATGGACACCTTTAACACCTTGGGAAGACAGTCATTCATCTCCATTCGAGAAATTAATTAAGACTGAACCCCAGTCGACAGTAGTGACCCCTTCAGTAACTCCAGACAAACAACCAGAACTCCTCAGTTTTCAATCCACAACAAAAATAAAGTCAGAGCCTCAGTCGATGCAAGTTGATACAGAACTGTCATCACCACCAAGCAAATCAAAACAATTTGAAAATCACAATTCACTGTCCATTGCAGCAATTAAGAATGAATCTCAGCTGAATGCATTGGTTTCTGAAGTGGATTTACTTGAAAGCGATTCAGAGCAGTCAGACATTCTTCGTTTTGATAACAAAGTAGCTACGAAAACTAGATTTCAACCCTCAGAAGCAGCATCTTCTGAAGTCACTGCCAGCTCAAAGCTAAAATCTAGTGGGGATCATAATTCAGCATCTACATCAATAAATCGGACTGATCCTAAAGTAAGGCCGGTGACCCCTTCTGGAACTCCTCCACCCTCAAAAAGTCCTCCTGCCCTTGACAATACAGCATCTATAGAAACAAACAAGACTGATTCTGAATTGATTACAGAGACTCCTGTTGAAGAGTCAACCTTGCCAAGCAGTCTTGAAGAAGCTGAAAATATGAGTGATGTAGAATCCACAGACAAAACTGAAAAGCCACAAGCAAGGAGCAAATCTGCCAAACCCTCTGTGGCCACAACAAGTCCCGAAAGCAGGCTGAGGTCTTCAAAAAGCCCACCCGTCACAAAGACATCTAGCGCCCAAAAAGAAACAGCAAGGGCACAGTTGTCAGACAGCATTGAAGAATCTGCTGACATGGAAGATTCGCCTGATGAACCATCTAATTCTCCTCCTGAGTCACCAACAAAAACTCCAGACAATACCACCAGCAATGATGCTCCTGCTAAATCTTCCAAAGCTAAGAAAAGTAAGTTATTTTTTACTGTTTACCATGATGTATTATGATGGCTCAGTATTGCATAATCTGTGGCAGACATACCACAACTACTATACTCCACCACAATCATTCATTCTTAAGTCCATTAACTGTGTTTATCCTCTGCTGCTGATCTTCTTAGGTTCCAAGCATTCATCCAGCGAGTCCTCTAAAACACTTAAAGAGATCAAACTCAAGGTCGGGGCAGCAGTTTTAGGAAGAAAGAGACACAACCATTGGAGTCGGGGAACAGTGCAAGAAGTCGAGACCGAAGGCAAGACTGAGCTTTTCTGCAAATCAGCATGAAATATAATACAAGAGAAAATCTAATGGATTTACTTCCAGATATTTCTTTTTTTTTTAATTGCTGTTCTTTATGGTTTTTATATTTTGTGTTCTTGATACGGATTGGTTGGAAAGCCATTTAAAGGTCCTGCGAAGGTCTGTTAGTTTTAACAATATATATTAGCTAGTGTGCTCCAAAACAGTGACAACATGCGCATTTAGAGAATATAAAACTCATATAAACATGTAAAGCCTAAATGGATCAACGATTTTATTCACGTCACCTCATACCTCAATTTCTCATCAAATCTTGACCAAACAAATCAGGGTTTAAAAAAATTGGGATTGTATATGCACCCGAAATTTTATCTATGCGACATCAAAATATATATATATTCAGGAGAATTTGTGTGATTGTTTTTTTTTTATTTATTTTTTTATAAAGTGCATAAAATTGTTACCGTGTGAGCAGTTTTCACTGCAAAATGTTCACTGAATGTGCAGATTCAGGAGACATTCATGCATCTTTGCAGCTAAAAAATGCTAATGCTAAATGCAGCATTCAGGAATACTTTAAAACAGTTGTCATGTCAACTTGCTGCAGTAAACAAAGCCCGAAATGCTTGCCCAGCCTTCAAGCTCTTCTGATTTGCTCACTGCTCTAGAACTGAATGCGAATGGTTTGGTTCGTATCAGCTGTCAATCACTTATGCCGAGTTCAGACTGCATGATTTTAGCCCTGATTTTGACTCGCCGGCAGGTTTTGAGAAATCGCTGACAAATGCCTAAAATCACAGGCAAATTGATGCACTTGAGTGACAGTCACACAGTATGAACTATCAAGGACGCGTTATGAGAGAACAATAACGCCGATGCCCGTGAAATATTTGGTATGCTAAATATCTGGAGCTGTCGGCGATGCAAATCATGCCGTGTGAAATGTGTTCTGACTAAAAATAACATCCGCAATCACCTTCAGCCAATGAGAGCAGCATTCACTAGCGTGGTTACCTGCAGGCCAGCAGGAGGCTGGGGGAGAAGCTAAAAGCGCTCATTTTCAGTTGATTTGGACTCAAGAAATGGAGGAAAAACGAGTGTAAAATTGGCATGAGCACTGTGTCTGTGTGACATGTCATCTGATCAATATCACAATCAGGTCGAAAAGAAAAAAAAAGTTGAGGAGAGATTTGTTAATTATTTTCAAAAGCCAGGTGAGCAACACAAGTTTCTAAAGCTAAAGCCCTTTTTTTTCCATTATGTAGTTAATAACGAAAGATATATTACGTGACCTCGCTTTGTTTCCATGTCACTTCTCGCGTTTGTGTGGCTGTGAGATGTAGTTTGGACAAAGTTGTCTGTGATTCTTCCTATTTTAAAGTCATGCAGTATGAACTCTCCTGTCGCTGATCCATCATACAATGTGTAAACAGCGTCGACAGAACACTAACCCTGATAGTCATGCAGTGTAAAAACATCCGTGACACGACTACTTTGAAAATCATGCAGTCTGATCTCGGTATTAGTCTTCAGATGACAGGAGCTACAACCGTGAAAATGTAAAGCGCTGAAGATAAAAATTAAAAAAAAAAACACTGACTGATTTAGTTTTTAGAAACCACCTAAAGTTAGAAATAACAGCACATCTGATTGGTGATCATGTGGTGAATGTTAATCCACCATTTAGACTTTTCGAAGAGTAAATAAAGACATTGGGTATCATTGGGTTAAAGTCTCCTATGAAAATGACTATAGCATTCACAATAAAGGCATTGTGATGGAGTTTGCAGGCAACAGCCACATCTACACATTTTAAGCGTGAGGGGTTGTTTAATCCTTCATTTAATTGTCAGGATGTTATCAGCCATGCAAGTGGCAGCTATATGTAAAATGTAACCACTTACATCATCCCAAAAGGGCTTGCATTCACTAAGATTAAACAAATATTGCTGCTCATGAAAAGACCATCATTGCTATTAAGATGACGAAGTTAATAGCATCTTTGCAATATCAGACACCACCCATGAGAACACAGCACAGTTATCCTTTTATTCATGTCAAGCAGGGCGTGCAGTGCCGGTGGGCGCATGCATATATATTTTTGGTTTGTTTGATTAGTGTTGATTTCAAAGGCAATAAATCTGTTAATATAAAACTTGTAGTAACAGTGGGTGTAATGAAAATAATAATTGGTGTAATAATTGGTGGGTGCAACTAAATTTTGGCTGGTGCTCCTTATTTTTAAAGTTAGTAGCACCAGTGCTACCAAGCATAAAGTTAGTTTCAAGCCCTGCAAATGCTCTCCTAGCATCTGACATGCCCTTACCCCTTCAAGACGCTTCACATTTGATGCGCTTGAGATCAACCACTCTCACTGGCAGAGTGGTGATAAAAATGAAATGCTGTTGGCTGTTTTTTTTGTTTTTTTAAAGGGGAGGAGCTACTCTCCCCCTCTGTTTTTTTCAGTTGAGATTATGTGAAACTTTGAATAAGAAATGCACATTCCAAAGCACTTCATAGGACCTTTCACTCAATGGTAGTTCCAGTCAGTTTTGATCCCAATTTGAAATAAATGCGCTTCCCTCAAATCTTTAGCAGTAACCATAGTACTGCGATGACAGTTGATGGAGCCTTCATCTGTCTAATCTTGACATGTCAGACATCTGTCTAATCTTGACATGTCTAATTGGCTCCCAGACTTCATCAGGGAGCTAATTAGAGCTACACAACATCAGAAAAATCTAACTATGCAATATTTTGTTGTTCTGCAGTTTATATTTCGATATGAATACAATTTTACCAGATGGCTTAAATTTCTCTATTTGGAAAGAATTTATCATTTTTGATTGATTGGAATGATTCTGCAGGTGAGTGCATCTGCATAAAATCTAATAAGCAATCCACAAGTATAGAGACATATAATAAAGAAAAATATACTATTGAAATAAACAGTGCTTTATCATTTTACAAGTCTAACAGTATTCATGTACATTCATTCATTCATTTTCTTGTCGGCTTAGTCCCTTTATTAATCCGGGGTCACCACAGCGGAATGAACCGCCAATTTATCCAGCACGATTTTACGCAGTGGATGCCCTTCCAGCCGCAACCCATCTCTGGGAAACATCCACACACTCATTCACACTCATACACTACGGACAATTTAGCCTACCCAATTCACCTGTACGGCATGTCTTTGGACTGTGGGGGAAACCGGAGCACCCGGAGGAAATGTATATATGTACAATATATGAATAATTAAAATAACTCATGGTACAATTTTTTTATGCCTGAATGTTTTATAAAATCATCACAGGCCTCAAAAACACATCACGTGGACTAAAGTGAACAGAGTGGGGAGTCACGGAAGAAAGTGAAGAGCGGTACGGATGAATCGTGTGAATAGGGGGATCTGTAAAATGAGGTGCTAGATCAGATTTCAGAGGTTCCGGATTTGGCTTGTTCTGGCACAAATTAAGCCCTGCCAAGAGCTGATGTTAATCAGCCAATTCTCAAATATGCTCAACAATATTTGTGAAAAGATAGTTAATATTATGTTAATATGTGCTATTAGCTATGACTGTAATTTACAAGCGCAGACATGATCTCTCTCTTGTGTGTGCGCTCCATTGGTCTTCCTGGGATCAGGGACTAGATCAAGCATGTTACAACTGATGAAAATTCAGTGAAATATTGCACTGCAAAGAGCACATTAATTTTAACTTGGCAAATGGCCACGGAATAAACAGGATAATTAACAGCTTGGACTTTAAAGGCCCCGTGAAATTAAAATAAAAAATAGATGTTAGTTTGAGTCTGTTCGTTTTAAAGATGACTGTTAGCTAGTGTGTTCCAAAATGGAAAAAAAATTGCTTAGAAATATAAAACCGATATAACCATCTAAAGCTTGCAGTTTGTCACTTTCACCTAAATTAATGAATGATTTTTGTCACATCACCTCATAATATCTTGACCAATCAAATTCTCTCTAGTATCTGACATGCCCCGCCCTCGTCAAGACACTTATCATTTGATGTGCTTGAGTTCAACCACTATCATTGGCAGAGCTGGACAAAAAACGATGTTGGCTGATTTTTTTTTAAATGGGAGAAGCTACTCTGTCCCACCCGCTCTTCATTTTTCAGTTGAGATTGTCAAACGACGAATAAAAAATTAACTTCACTGGACCTTTCAATGCACAATACGAAGGCAAAGAGCTGAGACTATCCCTTATATGTGATGCTATTTTATCTTTTTCCTTTTAGATCATGGCAATAAGTATAAGGTGGAGTTTAAGAAGGGTAAAACCATTGAGCTGTCTGCTAATTATGTGGCCGCCTTCAAGCCTCCTTCACTCAAGGATTTGTATATTGGCTGTCGTGTTGTGGCCAGCACCAAATCTGAAAATGGAAAGAGCCTGTATAATGCTGGTGTGATGGTTGAGCTTCCTGAGCGCAAGAATCGCATGAGGTAAATTGTTCAGTTATTCATTCACGTCTTTTGGAATTCAGCGTAATGTTTTTAAATGAATTCAGTGTCCTTATTTTATTTTTATGTTTTTTTTTCCAAACAGCCTCGTTTAGTGCCTTATATAGTTTAGTCTTATATATAACTGCAGTATATCCCATGTTTTCTGGAAAATTTGCACCTGGCTGTATGTAGCTGTGGGTTAAAATTGCATTGTTGAAAGATAAAACCCAGATAGGTTGCATGGGTATGCAAGTCAGGTCTTAAAGTTTCATTCATAAATAAAAAATATAAACACAACCTTTATGAACACGATCAAATGTTTTAGTTCCTCTCACTCAATAAGTAAAATTATTAATATTTAACAGGGTTTAGGATAGAAAAAAAAGAGGAAATAGAAGTATAAAAGCAGAACTGAAAGAGGTATTTACTTTCAACAAATTTTTTTTATACAACAAACCCAAACAAGTTTATCTAAAAGTGCAAAAGAAATAAGAGTGTGTGGGGAAAAACACAATTTAAATCCTCATGTGAGTAAATGCTCAGCTTGAATCCAATTGTGTGTGCATTTTGTTTATCTAGGTTATATAAATCATTTTGCAATACACTACCTGACAAAAGTCTCGTTGCTTATCCAAGTTTTAGGAACAACAAATAATAAGTTGACTTCTAGTTCATCATTTGGTATCAGAAGTGGCTAATATGAAAGGCAAAGGCCTTTAAATTACGCTTTTTTACCAAAATATGAAATAAAATATGATCATGCCCTCATTTTTAATTATTTAATTAGGACAGTTAAGTCTTGACTTTGCTTAGACTTGAGTCTTGTCACTTGACAGAAATAATGTACAGAAGTATAGAGTATAAAGTCATGGTGCAGTGGAAAAATAATTAATATTAGGTATGACTCCTATGAGCCTCCGTACATCTCTGCAATGACTCAAATAACTTATTAATAAAGTCATCTAGAATGGCAAAGAAAGCGTTCTTGCAGGACTCTCAGAGTTTATCAAGATTCTTTGGATTCATCTTCAATGCACCCTCCTTCATCTTACCCCAAACAAGCTCAATAATATTCATGTCTGGTGACTGGGCTGGCCAATCCTGGAGCACCTTGATCTTCTTTGCTTTCAGGATCTTTGATCTAGAGGCTGAAGTATGAGAAGGAGAGCTATCCTGCTGAAGAATTTGCCCTCTCTTGTGTTTATAATGTAACGGGCAGCACAAATGTCTTGATACCTCAGGCTGTTGATGTTGCCATCCACTCTGCAGATCTCTCGCACACCTCCATACTGAATGTAACCCCAAATTATAATTTTTCCTTAACCAAACTTGACTGATTTCTGTGAAAATCTTTGGTCCATGCGGGATTCATCTGAAAAATCTACCTTCTGCGACTTTTCCAAATGATCAACTACAAGACAAGTAATTATTTGTTGCTCTTACAACTGGGATTAACAACAAGACTTTTGTCAGGTAGTGTATAGTTATTGTGTCTTTAGTTGATGTGTTTTTACTTTTCTCTAAAATTAGATTCTTGGTGTTTTTTGATGATGGCCTGGCAACCTATTTGGCCCTTCCAGACCTTTATTTTGTCTGCAAACAAAGTAAGAAATTCTCTTTTTACACATAGTCTTAACTTAAAGGGATAGCTCACCCAAAAGTGACCTCATTATTTCTCTCTTGTGTTGTTTTAAATATTTGAGTTTCTTTCTACTGTTGAACGTAAAAGAAGATATTTTGAAGAATGCTGATTGCTGGCACCCATTGACTTCCATAATAGCTTTTTCCCCGCTTTGGAAGTCAATGGTTGCCAGCTACCAGTATTCAATTATTTTGTGTTCGACAGAAGAAAGAAACTCAAGTTTTGAACAAGTGAAGGGTGGGAAAACATATGGGTGAACAATCTCTTTAAGACCATCTAAAATCTGCTTATTCCTCAATGTTTATTTGGTTAATTTTTTTATTTTTTTTTCAGCAAAAAAAGTATGGAGGGACATCAAGGATGAGTCATCTCGCAGGCAGGTTAAGGATTATCTTCAAGTCTATCCCAACCCCATTGCTGTGGTGCTTCGCTTGGGTCAAGAGACCAAGGCAGTGCGAAATGGCCAGTTTGAGGACTGTACGGTGCTTCAGCTGGACGGCAGCTTGGTCCAGATCTGCTATAAGGTGAAACTGAGTTTTTTTTCTGTCAATCTGGGATTCTCAGCTTTATTATAAGGGCAAATTTACATTACTAATGAACAATAAAATTGAGTTGTTGTTTTTTTTTTGTTTTATATTTTCTAAATGGAATTTTATCACTGTTTTGGAGAACACTAGCTTATAGATATCTTAAAAACTAACACTACTGATACTAACATCTAAAAACGTAATTTTAATTTCATGGGACTATTGGTTTTATGACTGAAAAAACTTGCCTTTGTGACGAGATACGCAGTGATAAGCAATTTGGCTGTTTGCACCAGACAAAACACAACATAAATTTAAATACAGCCTTTCAGAAGCACAGAATATGCACTCACTCACAAAACGGTAAGGTTTAGAATCTATTTAATACATGTTAACCCTCTTTAACATCATTAAATGTAAATGTTGAATCACTCATATGTGTTTAGTTCTAAAGATTAATTTCAAATGGTTTATTGTATTTTCTAAATCTAATGTGAACTATCTGTTGCTAATTTCAGTATATGGAAATAAATGTCATGTAAAATGGCATTCAAACTTACATTGTTAGCATTTAGCACTGAATAAAGCACACAAGGTTTACCTGAGGTGATCACTGTCATAGGTTTCTGTTGTTCAGCTGTGAGAAATAGAAGCCGTTTCTAATTTCTTTTAATATGGAAAATATTCCCTCTATCGCGTGTCGTTGCTTTTATTTAGAACACTGTTTGTGTCACTTGCTCCTGTACTCAATCTGGCAATCCGCGCTTGCGTTTATTTTGATCTAGGAGTGCAATACCTAGTTCAACCACTGGGTGTCAACCTTACATACTGCACCTTTAAGTTTTTTTTGTGGCAAAGAGATACAATTCACAATGGCTGTTAGACATTTTTACAGCAAATTCTCCAAATTTAATTCCCTAATCAGGGAAAGAAAATCAAAGCAACACATTCTTTTACATGATCTTTGTTAATACAAAAACTATTAACAGAAGTAACTAGGCCATAAAAAAAATCCTTAGTGTTTAGCCCTGATTAAGTCTAAAATTTTATTCATAATGGTCTTAAAACGGTCTTAAATTTGATTTGAAGAAACCTACAGAAACCCTGTTCAAGAGTCTTAACTTAGACCCTGTTTACACTAATACGTTTTAGTTTTAAAACGACGTTTTAGAATGAAAACCATCCTTGTCCACAATGGCGTTTCACCAAGCGTTTCTGAACAGCTCTCCATCCACACTACACCACTGAAAACGCACATTATGTGGCCACACACAAACTCTGACATGCACTGCAGTGTATGCACACATCTGAGCTCCAGGCAGTCAGCAGGTGCTTTGAGCACAGAACCCAGGTGAGAGCTGCACACGTTGGACAGTTCCTCAAGGATCTACCACTGGATCTAATCTCACTATATTTGTTAAACATGATATTTAATTCATCTTGTTGTCTATATCTAATGACATATTCCCTGACTTTGGTCTTTTGAATCTATTGCTTGTTCTCAGGTAACGTCTTTCGGCTGAGCACAAGCAAAAGTTAATATATTAATGTAACAGTGCACACTGATTCTGCACATTTGACTGATTGCTTGCCTTTATTTCCTATATTGTATAAACTTATTGTTAGTTATACTTTGGAATTGGCCATTGCTGATTATTAAAACTGATATTCAGCAAAATAGAGGGCATGTTTCATATTTTTCAATGAAAACGAAAGGAAGCAATTATGATATATGCTCTGTTTTGTTGTAAATATGCATACAGTGAAGATGACGGTCATATAAATATGTAGCTACACGATGCCTCAACATTTGTGGCGTCTGTTAAGTTAATATCAAAATAAAATTGACAGTTCCTTATATTATGTTTTATTTTTATTGTTAAGTGAAACACATAGCCAGGGTGATGTGAATGATGTTGTAATGTACACTGTTCCCTTTGCAGATTTACCCGGCGAGTCTTCTGGAGTTTGTTTTCCTTATCAAACTTGCAAAGTCTGAACTTACAAGGAAAGGATGCAGGACTGAATTTTGTGTACTTAATATTGAGGGAAAAGCCCCAATCAGATAGGTGAATGTCTGCAGCCACGCCTCCGTTTTCAGATGTCTTCGTTTTCCCTCATCCACACTAACACAGAGCAGCAACATTTTAAAAACCAAAACAGCCTCTTCTGCGTTTTAAAACGCTCCATTTTTGGGGCTCGAAAACTCCAAGGTAGTGTGGACAAAAGGCGTAATCATAGCAAAATGTATGCTTTTTAAAACGAAAACTTACTAGTGTGAACAGGGCCTTAGTTCAGCAGGAAACATGCTTTCAAAATGACCTTTTATCAGACATTTCAGCTGTTTGCTTTATAGCCCTTGAGATCGTAAAATGGTCACACCTATTGTAAAAGGGTCGTCACAAATGTAGGATTGCATCCCTCAACATATTACTTAAACTATCACTATTTTCAATTTATTCAAAAATATTTTAATTTTGGGTTTCGTTTTCAGGTTGCTTTTCAGGTTCCATTTTGACGCTGATGATTTGGATTTATTTGTTGTATTTTTTTTCCTCTCTTTCTCAGAATGACAAGCAGAAGGAGTGGATTTATAAAGGATCAGACAAGTTAGAGCATATTTTAACTATCAAGAATCGTTACAAAGAACACTCTCACAAAAAACACCATTCACCTGAAGAGAAAACACAATCTTCTAAACCCAAAACACTGCATTCTTCTAAATCAGGTAGCTCTTAGATCTTTTTATCCCCTAATTTTATCCCTCATGCACTTTTTCCTGCTTCTTTTATGAAATTTTCAGCATCATGTGTTATAAATTTTAAGCCTAAACAAATTTATTAAAGCAGTTTATGGAAATGCCATAGAAAAGTATGTATGTGTATATCTCATTTTGCATCAATACAAACTTTGTGCATTTTTTTTTTGTTTGTTTGCTTATGTGCACTATAAAAGTCACTTAAGTATAGCACATTTAAGCTGATTTAAAAGATGAAGTATATTCCAGAAAAATACTATATATATTAGTTCTATTTAATGATTAATTGTGATTTAATCACATACAAAATAAAACGTGATATTTTTGTTACTGTGCATATTTATTATGTACATATAAATTATACATGCATGCATATTTTTTATAGATAGGTGTAAATAGAAACATTTAAAAGTATATGTATGTGAGCATATTTATAAACAAAAATATACACAGTACTCACACATATTATGGAAATGCATGCTTTTATTTTGTACATGGTTGATTGAGATTAAGCTGTTGACAACACTCCAATACATTTGAATTCAATTTTTTTTACATGTATATGAGCAATTCCATGCAAATTTCAAACTTGCCATAAAACAATTTAGTTTTCACCAAAATAGAGAAACCGTTTCTACATTTTTTGTGTAAGCAAGTATTTTACAGTACTTTAAAAATACTCATAAATGTATCTGTCAGTGTATAAAACTATTATTTAATTTGCCAAAATTACACAAGTGGCAATTTTACAGCCGTCACATCCATAACAGAAAAGTGTCACATCCATAACAACACTTTTTCCTCATAATGGAATCATAGAATTTCCTCATAGTTTTTATTAAAACAAATAAACTGAAAAAGCCCCCGGACATGAAGAAGGCATAGATTTAGTGTTTTTTTTATATCTATGTAGTAAATAATATTTTTTGTTAAATTTTAATCCTTTAATATTTTTCATATGTAAAGATATTTGTGTATTGCTGTACATCCTGTGTGTATTAAGCATTTGAACCTACATAGGCGCATAACTAAGGCGCTCTGCAATGGACTTTAGACCTGCTTTTACTTGGTCAATGGCACAGTCTATTTCATTTTCTCAGAATAGCAACGCACCAACAATGAGCCTTAACACAGCTTATTTATAGACCAGCACGCCCATGAGTCCACAAAGTGGTGCAAATGGATTTGCTATTTAAACAACGTGGCGCAAAACATAAAAATTAGGGTTGCTCTGGTCTGAAAATAGCAACAAATCGGGCCAAACACATCTTGCACCTTATTGTGTCAGGTGTATGATAGGGCCCTTAGCCTGTTTACTTGAGACATGTTTTTTAATGGTTTTACTTTATTAAAATATGTATTTCTTGTTTGTTAAGAAGAAACATTACAGTTCTTTTTTTTTCAACCTGTTCATGAAGGTTTTAACAGTTTATATGCAACAAAAATGTCACCATCACATGCTCAACATTGTTTTTGTATTTTGCTTCTTTCAGACACAGCTTCCACCTCGACAGCCTCAGCCAAAGCTCCTTCATCCGTCTCTTCAGAAAGTGTGTCTCCTGTACGTGTGACACGACTGAGCGATAAGACCAAAACATCATCTATTAGCCCTCAAAAAATCATGTCACCAGCTTTTCAGCCAAAGGTTGTTCTCCAGAAAATATCTTTGCACTCGTCCGTCTTACCAGGTGGCAGTGTATCAAACAGCAACACTAACTCAAGCTTAATGTGAGTACTGAGTTTTTATTGGTTAAAAATGCTGTCTTTTGTCATGCTAATATCTGGTTTTGTATTCCAGAAGTGCAAAACGACCTGCCCCTGATGATGAAGAAGATGAGTATTTTTCTGAAGAAGTGGATGTTTTAGAGCAAGAGCAGAATAAGTCTGTATATTTACATCAGCGTTGTTGTCCTGCATGTCTGGAGGAGGTGAGACCACGTCAAGTTGACATACACCATGGGAAAAATCCACTTCTCATCCCGCTGCTTTTTAAGTTTCGGCGAATGACTGCTCGGAGGCGCATTGATGGAAAGGTGGGTGGTCTTTGAAGAAGTTTCTTTACTTACTATGAACAATTTAAAGGTGTACTCACATTAGATACAGTTACCTTGAACCATGCCAAAGTGTAATTGTCCCCTCTCCACAATGGCCTGCACTCGCACTGCATTTAGCCTTCTGAACCTGAGCACGCTTACGCCATCGATGATGTGTCTGTTCAGTTTAACCGGAAGAGAAGCGCTACCAGCACAGTGGAGATTGCTTTAGTTATATAGATTTAGTCGTTTGGGATGGAGTGACCCAGTCAAATATTTTGCCGAACAGATCCACAACTTTTGACGGTCATAAATCATCATAAAAGTCCTCTTGCTGCAGGTATTAGAAGGTTTGTTGAAGGTGCAGCTGACGTGCAGCGTCATTGATTGCGTCTTTATTAATCTGACAGTTTGCGTTCATTAAAAAAGTAAGAGTCATTAATAAATCCATATGAAACCCTTAAAAGTGTTTTCAGTTTCGGGCTCAGGCACGCTTTGCACTCACACTACAAGCGTACCGCACCAAACACCCAACCAAACCTTACTCTGGCACAACCGGGCCAGGGCCGGCCAACTGAACTGTGCCTGGGCCTGATTCGGAGCACTCACATTTGTTAAATGAACCGGGAAACACACCTGGGCACTTCGTTTAGCATAGTGTGAGTGCACCCTAAATGTTAACTACCGTTCAAAGGTTTGGAGTTGGTATGATTTTGAAATAATATCTTAAATCGATCAAGGTTGCATTTCTTTGTTTAAAAAATTTAATAAAATGTAAAATATTATTACAGGTTAACATAAATGGTTACTTTTTAATGTATTTTATAATGTAGTTTACTGCTGTAATGGCAAAGCTACAACTTTAGTCTTAAGTGCTGATTTGTTGCTCTAAAAACATTCCTTAAGATTCTTTGTTTGAATAGATGAAACATAATTAATTTGAATTTAAATCTTTTTTAGGGTTTTAAATGTTTTACCGTCACTTTTGAACTATTTAATGTATTCCTTGCTTAATGAAAGTGTTAGTTTCTTTTTAAAAAGTACTTCCTTTAAGCACTTTTGCACCAGAAGAAAGAACATCACACTAGACAAATACCACTAACATTAGTTCACATACGCATTAAGGGCGCTTTCACACTGGCACTTTTAGTCCACACCAGGGTTTGTTTGATGTCTGAGTTTGACACGTTTAGCTAGTGTGAATGATGTCTTTTTAAAATGACTTTTTGTATATATGTGTGTGTGTGTGTGTGTGTGTGTGTGTGTGTATATATATATATATGTATATATATATATATATATATATATATGTATATATATATATATATATATATATTAGGGCTGTCAATTGATTAAAAAAAATTAACTAATTAATCACACTTTTTTGTGTGATTAATCACGAAAAAAAAATCCTAAATACAGGCATTGGAAATATAGAAATTGAAAAATTATAATAATAAAGTATGGAATACAAACAATTGTATTTAGTGTAAAGTTGTATTGCGAGTTGAGAACATTAATTATAAAGTAGAAACAATTTAGCTTAGTCCTCCTTAACATTTCATCACCTTGGAATTATAAGGTTCTGTCTGCGTTCTGAATGATTTTGAGATATTGAGCTTCAAAGTTTTTGCATTCCATAGCAAACAGTATGTGTGTAACTTTTGTTTTTATAAAAGGTCTTAAAATGTAAACAACTTATAAAAAAACATCCCATAATGTAAATAAGTTGTTATTTAATAAGAATATGTCAATAACTCAATTTTGACAAAAATGTCAGACAGAACCTTATAATTGTAAGGTGACGATTTAACCAGTTGCTAAGACAGACCAGTCTATTGACATTATCGGGGACAACACACACACACAGAGAGAGTGAGAGAGAGAGAGAGAGAGAGAACAGCGCACTCCCTTCAGATCATCAACACGCACGATCGAATCAAATTTGCTTAAACTAAGCGTTCTAAAGTATGGCTTTATTTCTCAATCAAGGATTCTGACACATCAACGTGAAGCAGACGCTTTACAAAAGTTGATCACGTCGCCCTCAACCCGAAAGTGAAATAGAAACTTACCGGTTTGCGGTTAAAAGTTAGGACCGGGAGGGAGGGGGTGGGTGTTGCAGATGAAAGGGAGTAGGTCGCCTCTATGGGCGCGCCGGCCCTGAACACACGTCGACCACAACAGGAAATGAAAAAAAAACTGCAACTGCGATAAATGCGTTAATTTTTTTTAACGTGTTAAATATTTCAAATTAATCACGTGCGTTAACGCGCTAATATTGACAGCCTTAATATACATAAATATATATATATATATATATATATATATATATATACACACACAGAACATTGTACTTTAGACATACAAAAGACAATATAAAAAAAGAAAAAAGACAAAAAAAACACATCATAGTCACAAAACATACTATTAAAACTAGAGAGGGTACATAACGTAATCCTCAGAGGGGTCACTGGATTGCTCAAGATATAGATTTGTCAAATAAATCAAGAAATTGACCTCAAGTAGCCAAGGATAAAAACTCAAGTTTTTAAGGATCCAGTTCTGGAAATCCAGTTCTGGAATGAGGGTGGTAAAGTTGATTTCCAATTACTGTATTAAGCACGAGTCTTTTAGCCACCACCATGCCTTGCATTAAAGACTCTTGCATTGTTTCAGGGAGAGAAGATGTGTTTGTGAGAAGCCAAGATGGCAAGTTTGACATCTGGCATAAAAGGTCTGCTATAAGCCCTGGAGTACCAGTCAAATATGTTTGTCCAGAATCTGTTCAGTAAAACAGAGCCAAAAGGCATGAGCAACCATGTCCTCTGCTGTCTTGCATCTATCGCACATTGGTGAGACCCAAGGAAAGATTTTATGGAGCCTGGCTTTAGTGTAATGTGAACGATGTCTTCTGAACTCTGGTGCACACCTGTGAATCGTACCCAAGTCTTCCTGAAAGAGGTGGTACGAGGTACGTTTCACGTGAACTCTTGTCTGGTTCGCTTCTGATATGAGTGCTATCGTACCAAATAACGGAAGTGAACCGCCAAATGTACAACAAACTTTTGTTTTCATAATGTTCATTCGTGTGTGTATGCCTGTGTACCACGTACTGTTTCTTGGTGACAAGCAGGACTAAGCCAGTGCAAACACAGTGATAGTGTCTGCTTGTCCGTGACATCGCATTATGTTCTGAACGTTTTTAATATTTTCAAGGCAGATAGACGCAAGTCGCTCTCTGTATGTTACCAAATCCAAAAAAGTTTGCAAAAGCAGAAAGACCGCAATGTGATGTCTTTCCATTTTGGCGCCTTGACTTTCGTGGTCGTCTGTCACCTAGCAACAGCTGTACACACAACAGCAGCTTGATGATGCAAATGTACCGGTGTTCAGAAAGGAAAAAAAGATAGTGTGAACACAAACCAGCCGAGAAGGTGGCAAGGGGGACAATTGAACTTTGGTTTGGACTAGGACTAGGCAATCGACCCAAGTGTGAAAGCACCCTAAGAGGGTGTTGTCTTTTAAATACGGTGTTGGTGTTTTGCTTGGAAATGCTTTCACAAATGGCAATGAATCATTCTTAATTCCTGCTGTGCAAACATGCCAAAAAGCAGGTACTTCTGCCAAAAAAAAAATCTATGAACTATAAAAAGTTCCTACTGTGTGAAAACCTCTTTTTAAATGCTAGTGTTACCGTATTTCTTTAATCATAATGTCTTTTCTTTACTCTCTTTAGTTATTTTTCCACATTTTCTATCGTTCTCCATGTGGGCGGAGCCTGTGTGACATGCAGGAAGTGCAAGAATACTTGTTTGAAACACGCTGTGACTTCCTCTTCCTCGAGATGTTCTGTATGGACCCGTTTGTTCTTGTGAACCGTGCACGACCCCCTTCCACAACCACAGGACAACCTCACCTGTATCTGCCGGACATCTCTGAGGGCAAAGAGGTGATGCCGGTGCCCTGTGTGAATGAAGTGGACAATACCCTCGCCCCTAATGTCACTTACACTAAAGACAGGGTTCCAGCTCGAGGGGTTTTCATCAACACAAGCTCAGACTTCATGGTCGGCTGTGACTGCACAGATGGCTGTCGAGACAGGTACAGCTTTTGAGTCTAATTGTGAAAGTAATGTAATGTTCAGTACAGGTAAGCTTTCTTACCAGCTCTCTATATGTGAGATATTGCAAATCTCTACAGAAAATATTAGGAATGCACTGAAATGAAAATAGTGTGAACTGAAAATGCTGTATAATAATTTTTATTTATAAATTAAGTGTTATTTTTGTAAAACTTTTTAAATTGAACTATTTAACAGTTTGAGCAAGAATACTACATGCAGTATAAATGTCCTGTCTGCAAGTTGTTTGAGCGTACTTTGCTTTTCTGGTTAGCATGCACGGTTCATGTATAGATTAGTGTATGTGTCTATGAACAGAATAGCCACATAGAAAAATGTTAATCTATTATTTTTTCACTTTTGACCATACCGCTCCTCTGCACTTGCACTTTATTCAGCGTAGCAACAACCTCCCCTTGCTCCCCTTTCATATCGCATTTCTTTGTCCGGTGTGAAAGCCTCTTCACATCATGCAGAGACTACAGATGGAGGGAGAGTAAAAACAGCATGTTGAACATTGCTCAGCAGTGCGGCCTAGCGTAGCATAGCATTTTTTTTTTGTTTTTTTGTTTTTTAAACAGCTACATTTTTTTTGCCATCCACTTAAGACTTTCGGCCAAATATATATTAGATAGATATATATTTCTAAATATAGCTATTTCTTTTTATGGTGTGATTAAAGCAGTCTACGTACAGAGTCTTTAAACAAATAATTATTTTTGGACAAACAAATGCACTTGTGTCGTCTTCATTTGCTAACCAGAAGTCAGAATTAGTGAGAATTTTGTATTATTATTCTCTGCCACTAACTGTACTGTTTTCATTTTAGATATAATGATTCACACTTCAGGGGGCTTAAAAATAAAATTACTGTTAAAACTATTTAAATGCATAAATTTGATTAAATGTGTGCAACCTTCCTTAATAATCTAGTATTTTTGTATGTGACAGGTCAAAATGTGCTTGCCACAAGCTGACCGTTGAGGCCACGTCCCTATGCACAGGAGGTCCAGTGGATGTTAGTGCTGGATACACACATAAGAGGCTGCCAACAAGCTTATCAACAGGGTTCGTAACATCCTTTGTCTGTCTGTTTCTTATTCAGTTACAGCAGACTAACCATTCCAAAATAAGATGAAGCAAATCTTTGTTACATTGTTCATTTTATTGTAATTACTGTCTATAAACTACCATTCGCAAATTTGCCTTCATAAATTTTTAATTGGAAACGCTGTGATTATATAATTATATGAAAGAGATGTTAAACTATATAAAAAATAAACACTATGAAAAAACCCAGCAAGAACTGAAGGTTTTTAAATGAGAAGCTGTAATGTAGCCGTGGCAGGAATAAATTTTGGTCAGGCGGCCCACGATGGATGATTAAATGTAACGGAAACCATTGTATAATGTTTTTGGTAAAAATTGGATTAAAGGTTGGTTGCAAATTCAAAATTCTCTTTCTCTCTCCATCTCTCTCCATGTAGGGTGTACGAGTGTAACCCTCTCTGCCGCTGTGACCCAAGAATGTGCAGCAACAGGCTGGTCCAGCACGGTTTGCAGCTGCGCCTGGAGCTCTTCATGACACAACACAAGGGATGGGGCATCCGCTGCAGAGATGACGTGGCCAAGGGCACCTTTGTGTGTGTTTTCACTGGTAAGCCATCACAAATTTAAATCCATTTTAGACAAAAACATCAACTCTTCAACATCAAGTTCAAGTTGGTATGACATTTTGTACAGTATTGCCAAAGCAAATTGTGGAAAAAAAAATGAATTTATTTTACTCTTTTACTTTTTATTAAATATATGTATTGCTTAGTGAATGTATTGTTTCGCTTAGTTTGCAGAAAAGATGCAGATTTCTGGTGTAACAACGAAATGCATGCACAGAAGCTGGTATTTGATGAAGTTCGAACTAGGGCTGGGCGATATTGCTAAATTATCACAATATCATGTTTTATATCATTTGTTATCGATTATTATTGAATATTTTTTAACAATACAATTAGGAATTTTGGGATTTTTTTTACCACTTTATTTTAATTTACCAACATTACTAAGGCAAATAGTTTTAATAGTAAAAAGCAAAAATATTTAAACTAAATATCTGATCTTTTTATAATAAAATAAACTTAAGTGTTAAAGAGACTCTTAAACTTTTCAAATAAAATGTTACAAAGTGCGGCAATGGTAAAAGTAGATTAACATCTGTAAGGTGTCAATAATAATGATACAGTAAACCTAAAACTCTGTCAGCAACACAAATAATGAAAATCAAATCTGAACTTTCAAGTAAAAGAACCAACCATCATTATTCAAATACATACTGCAACACTACTAATTGTGAAGTTGAATGACTACATTAACCCCTATGCTAAAAAATCTTTCAGATAGGGAGCTAGTGGCTTAGATGCACAAGAAAAGAAACCAAAAAGCCACTCTAGCGATATCCATACATCTTTTTTTTTTAATATAATACAGCAAAAGAAATTGGAAGCAAACATCTAACAAACGAAGCAATGGAACAGACAGAAAAGCAAGCCACTTATAATGATAGAGGCCGCCTTCTTGCTTCTAGGTCATGATCACGGTGGCAATATTCAGAAAGCATTTGTTTTTCTTTTAAGTGCTTTAATGATAAATAATTGACCAATTCTCACACTCTTCCAGGTAAAATAGTGAACGAAGACAAAATGAATGAAGATGACACCGTGTCCGGCAATGAGTATTTGGCCAATCTCGACTTTATCGAAGGTGTGGAGAAACTGAAAGAGGGTTATGAGAGTGAGGCCTACTGTTCTGATACTGAAGTGGAAAGCAGCAAGAAGACCATAACCATGAAAACAGGGCCTTTATTGAAAAATTCACTATACAAGGAGGACTCCAGCAGCGGTGAAGGTGTGTGTGTGTAAAGATTCAACTTTATGGTCATGTGATGTTATTAGCCAGTTGATGACGTTTCATTCTTTTTGTCGTTTTCTTTTTAGAGCCTATGGAGGTGGACACGGCAAAAGATAAAGTGAAAGGTAAGATGCAGTGTCATGTTAATATTGTTTATGTAGTCTAAACAAAACATTTTATGCACTCACCGGCCACTTTATTTGGTACACCTGATTAACTGCTCGTTAACGCAAATTTCTAATCAGCCAATCACATGGCAGCAACTCGGTTCATTTAGGCATGTAGACATGGGCTGTTTCTCAATATGCGTTCTTTAGCAGTTTTGCGTTCTCGTGTTGTCGTGTAACGTCATCATCAGCTGCCAAAGTTCAGTTCCAATACTCAAGACCGCAAGAACAGAGGACACGTGAAACTTCCCGGATGTGTTCTTGATATCGAGGACGCACTGATGCAGACTTGAGCGTCCGATCTCGCTCTAGAAGTCCCAGAAGTCATTGAGACTGGAGATGGGAAGCGCAGCATTTTATTTAAATTTATTATTAAAGTTCAGAGATATAACTAATTTACCTCAGAAGTTTTCCTAAATGAAACGGTGAATATAAACATCACCATGGACATCTTAATAAAGGAATAAACACATTAAAGGTGTTTGTTTGCTGAAGTTCATTTAAAATATGTTTTATTTATATTGTGCAACATATATTTATAATGTTTTATTTATATTATATATTTTGAAAAGGGGAAAAGCAATAAATCGTTGTATGAATGCTGAAATGTTTAAATATTTTTCCATTAAAAACGCGGGAAGGTCACAGGAAGAATGCAGCATTACACTTCTCACAGGACGCATTCTCTGTTCTCGCAGTCTCCCAAGTTCGTTCTTCCGAGGACACCTGGTAAGACCGGTCTCCACAAGAACGCAAGTTCGTTCTCCGTGTTCTTGGAATTGAGAAACAGCCATGGTCAAGACGATCTGCAGTTCAAACTGAGCATCAGAATGGGGAAAAAAGCTGATTTAAGTGATTGTGTCATGGTTGTTGGTGCCAGACCGGCTGGTCTGAGTATTTCAGAAACTGCTGATCTACTGGGATTTTTTTCTACTGGAGTTTACTGAGAATGGTCAGAAAAAGAGAAAATGTGTGTGAGTGTAAAAGTGTAAGAGAGACCTTTGCGTGCTTACCTTGATATGTTTGAGAAAATAAAAAATAAGCCCTCAGTTCTCAGAACATAGTAAATGTATTTTTCCACACACACTATAGTTTGCTCATTTACTCCACAGAACTCTATATAAAAGTCAGAAACTATTTTTTCACAGGCCAGTCTAAAGGGTTAATGCTGTCAATTGATGATCAACAGTAAAAATGCAAAGTTTCACCTCTTCCCAACAGGGAAAAACAAAAACACTCAAGAATGCATGATGATTTAGTGTCATGGCTTTGCAGTCAAAAATGTCAATATAATGGAAGTCAATGGGTCAAAAACAGCCCCCAACATAAGGAAATGACAATCAATTTGAACAGTACAAACGGGTTATTTTATTTAGCAAATGAAAATTTCTTTACGCCGTTTTTACACTTATTTATATCTTTATTTTGTCTTAAATTTATTAAATACTGTCTTTTTAAAAGCTTTTATTACACGTGCTGTTTATGCTATGATGATAAATATCATAGTACACATTCGAGCTGTTCCACTGCAGCAGCACAGTAATAATTTACAACAGTAATGATGTGAACCATTTGTTATGCATAAATCTTGTATCAGTGAATGTTTTGGTTGCACATAAATTTTGTTTTGGAATTTAAATGTGATACTGCAATTTTATCCATTAGTATATTTATTTGTAAGTTTTATCAGTTTTCATTTACTTATTGCTAATATCATTCATCTCTACTCTTTGAATTACAAGTGTACATTTTCTAAAGTTGTTATGACTTAAATCAGCAAGATTTCAAGTTTGATACAGCTACTTTTGACTCACCATATTGTTTGATGTATAGACTTATCCTAAATGACATTTAGCAACTAACTTTTTTGCCTCGTTTCTGTTCAGTCCATGACAAACATTTAGGTGAGAGAAAACCACCTAATAAACCACATGAAATACTAAAAGATACTCAGAAGAAAATTAGTGAACTAAGAAGAAATGATGGTCAGTTTTTTTCCCTCAGTTTTTGTCTCTCATCTTCTGCTTTGAGCGTTCATTACATATGCTCAGTCTGTAATTTGTATCATCAGGACAAGAGACCTCAGGCCCAAAGCGATGTTTTGCCATAAAGTCATTCCAGAGAAGAGTAAAACCACTAGAAACTACTGATGCACAGAATGAAAAAACGAAAAAAACTCCCAAAAACACACGTGGACTGTTTAACGACGAGGACGCCTGTTACATCATTGATGCTCGGCAAGAGGGAAACCTCGGCCGTTATATAAACGTAAGCAAAAGCCATGGTTGTTTTCAAGATTGAACAATGCTATACTGTTAGTTTAATTTTGCCATTTTTGCAATTTCTCTCAACAGCATAGCTGCAGCCCCAATTTATTTGTCCAGAACGTCTTTGTGGACACACACGACCTCCGCTTCCCATGGGTGGCTTTCTTTGCAAGCAAGTCAGTGTCTTAATTCACGCCAACCTGATTTTCATGTGAAAAGAGTGTAGATAAATCAGCCATCATTAAAAATAAGTGTTTGATTAGAGAACAGCATTTTATATAACATTAGTAAATTAATGAATTACAATTTTGACACATCCAGGGGTGCGTTTCCCAAACAATGACATAATTTGCAGCTGAGCTATCATAGTGTGATGCATAGTTTGGAAAAAGAATGATGTAGTGACGAGTGTTTCCCAAAATCATAGTTTCTCTGTCGCAGATCCATCGTTTAAACCACATTAGTTATAACATGAAACGTTCATGATAATGCTCTAAACAGGGTGGAGTAACAACTTCTTTAGAGAAAATCCCTATAACTGTTTTGTGCTAATTGTTTTACACACGCGCGCACACACACACACATTTTTAAAAAAATAATAAATCCAATATTAGTTTTAGTAAAAACATGCACTGGTTTTACTTATTAATTGAAATGTAAGTAAACAGCACATATGGGGTCGATGGATTTGGGAAACGAACTGTTTGTAACGACAGAACTTGCAACCTTGGTTGGCTAATGATGGATTTCGGAAACGCACCTCAGGTTGTATATATAGGACTTATTTGTTTATTATGCTTACACTACCTGACAAAATTCTTGTCTGCGATCTTAGCTATAACTTGACTTCTAGTTGATCATTTGGAAAAGTTGCAAAAGGTAGATTTTTTTCCCCCATGAATCATCTGCTAAACTGCATCCCAATCATCACAAATACTGCAGAAGACCTATTGGAACCCACATGGACCCAAGATTCTCACAGATTTCTGTCAAGTTTGGTAAAGGAAAAATCATGGTTTGGGCTTACATTCAGTATGGGGGTGTGCGAGAGATCTGCAGAGTGGATGGCAACATCAACAGCCAGAGGTATCAAGACATTTGTGCTGCCCATTACTTTACAAACCACAGGAGAGAGCAAATTCTTCAGCAGGATAGCGCTCCTCATACTTCAGCCTCCACAGCAAAGTTTCTGAAAGCAAAGAAAGTCAAGGTGCTCCAGGATTGGCCAGCCCAGTTACCAGAATTGTACATTATTGAGCATGTCTGGGGTAAAATGGAGGAGGCACTGAAGATGAATCCAAAGAATCTTGATGAACTCTGGGAGTCCTGTAAGAACGCTTTCTTTGCCATTCCAGATGACTTTATTAATAAATTATTTGAGTCATTGCAGAGATGTATGGATGCAGTCCTCCAAGCTCATGGGGGTCACACACAATGTTATTTTTTTTTCACTGCACCATGACTTTGTTCTATACTGTACATTATTTCTGTTAAGTGACAAGACTTTTGTCTCAGCAAAGTCAGACCTTACTGTCCTAATTAAATAATTAAAAATCAAGGCATGATCATATTTTATTTTGGTAAAATAAGCGTAATCTAGAGGCCTTTGCCTTTCATATAAGCCACTTATGATATCAAATGATCAACTAGATCTCAAGTTATAATTTGCTGTTCCAAAAACTTAGATATGCAACAAGACTTTTGTCAGGTAGGGTATATGTGTGTAACTGTTTTAGAGAATGTTTTGTCCAGAAATTATCCAGGTCTCCAGGAACAATTTTAGAATATCACTAACTAAATTGAAAGATCTTATATGATTTTTTTTTTTATCAGTATTGTTGATATTTGTATGTTTTATATATATATATATTATTTAATTCTAGTTTATTAAGAAACTGTTATGTTTGTAAATTACAATGTTTCTATCAAAGTCAATGCCACTAATAAGACATTAAAACAAATGGTACATAAAAATGTAAAATAGCACAATCTAATATATAAAGTATTAATGATGTGAATTGTTAACCGCTTATTATTGGTCATGTAGACGATTATTTAAAATGGTTTTAATGCATTGTTTTCATCTTTCTTTACCAGGCGCATAAAGGCAGGTACAGAGTTGACGTGGGATTATAACTATGAGGTGGGCAGTGTGGAGGGAAAGGTGCTGCTCTGCTGCTGTGGCTCATTGCGCTGCACTGGAAGGCTGCTCTGAAAATAAAACATTACAACTCATTTGTTAGTGACTGCTTCACCACCTATCTGAAATGGTAATGGCACTGTTCAGAGGAGCGCTCTCTTCACATGAACCCAACGAATATGAAAAGCATAGTACAATGTATTAAAGTTTATGTTGTTGCGTTTGTTTTTATTGTTTTTAATGTATAGAAGAATGTGAGAACTCGCAATGTAGTCAACAATGTAAATAAAATTTGGAACTATTCAAACACTTTATTGTCTTTTGTCAAATATGTGAGGAAACCTTGGAGATTATGAATGAGATCTTAAAATAAATGACGATTACAGTTATTTTTGTGTAGTTTTCTTATTGTGGTGACTGCCGTTCATCGTTGTAACTGTTGTATTTGGTTAACTGAACAATAATACATTTATTTCCAGTGTTAGGAAAAGTTACTTTTGAAGGTAGAGCATTACAATATTGAGTTACTCTCTCTAAGTAATTAGTAGCGTTACTTTTTATGGCAAGTAATGTTAGGTTACTTTTGTTCTACTTTTTATTACCTAGCTGGAGCTTGATCTATTTTTGTTGTATTTTGAGTTCTGCAATTATAAAAATCTATATAAAAATCTGTTCAAAGATAGTAGGAAAGCCTCTTGAAAATTATGACACAAATGTTTTATATTACAAGAACCTCACACGGCTGGTAAGTAACATTTCAAACCCTAGTCATGTGATGAATTATAAATTGATACCATTAAAGTCTAAGCGTCGATTTAGAGTCCCAAGGTTTTAATAAATAAAATTTAAAAAGTAATTTGTACATCAGGCTGTCTTGAAGCTGAATAAGGTCAGTGTAAAACTAATAATATTATGTTTTAAATATTTTAATTTTTTTGTATGTCTTTGTAAAGTGTATTTATTATGTTGTTTTTGCTGTTTTGCGTGAAAATTTTCAGATGCAAGTCTGACAATAAAGTTTTGTATTATTATTGTGTATAAACAACGCACTATATAACCTACACCTCTATTTACATTAAAAAAAACATAAAAAATAATATTTTAGCATAATGTTATCTGAGAACTTTCTCACCCCAGAGCTCTATATGCCATGTATACAGATTATTAAATGTCTAAAGCAATGTGTTTGCTACTTTTGTACAATTTGTCTTAAAAAAATCACTGTCCATTAAGACAATCCCCTTTTCTTTCAAGCGTTCAAAATAATGTACACATTCGCTCATCGACTGTGTGATTTATTGTGAATCATTTTAATTCAGCAATTAAGTTTTTTTAAAGCTCATAATTACACTAAAATGTAACTCGTGTTACAAATTTTCAAAAAAGTAACGTTCTCAAAAAATAACAAATTATGCGTTACTTTACTCATTACTTTGAAAAATATTATGTAACTCGCGTTACTTATAATGCTTTACCCCCAACATTGTTTATTTCTGAATTACTATTATAGAATAAATAGTGTGGCGTTCACGTTCTAAGCTTTTTGTATATGGGCAAAAACAAGAATCATACAATTTGAACTGTCATTATGTAATATTAAAAGTAGAAAAACAATAAAAGGGGACCAACTTTGAGACTGGCCTGTCTGTAATAGTTTGTTTAGTTTAAAACAATTTGAAAAAAGATAGATGGATGGATGGATGGATAGATAGATAGAATGAACTTAGCATGAATTAGCTTTTATTTTGAAATTAGTTTTAATTAGATGCATGAATTAGTATGTTGTTAGCAAGTTTCTAGTATGAATTAGAATGTCGTTAGCATGATTTGCAGATAATATTATAACTCGTGAGACTTTATACTGTCCGAGTTCACGTTGAAAGTGATACGCGCGCGCGTATTGGTATAAAGTCGCGTCGGGAGGAGGGGCAGGAAGTGTTTTTTTTTTCTTCACCGTGTAATTTGACTTGAGTGAAAATTTGGGATCCGAAGCGTCAACACGGATTTTCTTTGGGATAAACGTACAGGGCTGGCTGCTAAAACGGTGATTACGAACCATTATTTCTCTGTCTGTTACTTTCCTCTGCAAATATTCAGGAGCGTTTAAGAGAAACGGCCCGTTGAAGATTAGAAGATCTCAAAATGGCCGTCGACGAGGATAGCTGCTACTCTGCTAGAAAAACATCACATTTAGCTGCTGTTTTCAAACGTTGCGACATCATCTTATGCGTCGTATTTGCATCAAAAACGATAGTTCACATTTGTGCTATAGAGGCGACTGATATATGACGACTTTACTTTAAATGAACGTGCATAAAAATGGTGATTAGACATGATAACAAGTTAAGCTAGCGTTAGTAGGTTAGCTTACCTTGCCTTTACAGAAGAATTTTTATTTGTTATAATTCGCAGTAAACATTTCTACATATTATTACACGTCTGATAAAAAAATATCGTTATTGACTAGTTAATGAGTTTTTTTTTTCTTGTTACCTCATGTGGGTCTGCGGTGTCTGGGCTAAATATAGAAGTGTGCTCTAATAACTGGGACTTGATATAGTTTGCGGCTGAATTTCACTCTGGCAAACGTGACATTTCGAAGTACTGTATGTCTTCCAGCTTTCAGATTATTTGTTTAAATTTTACTTTTAAAAACCCTCTCTAACTCGATTTTGTTAAAAGCTTTACTACACTCTTAACATGTTTACTAACGTGTTTAAATCCCTGATAAAAAATGTAGTCTCTATTATATTTTTGATGTGAAATATTCAATGGTTTCCATGCAGACCTGAGTTCAGTTTAACACTGCATGACAGTAACAAAGTGTCATCCATGCAAAAAAAATTATAGTAATGTGTTGTTGTTGTTTTTTTTATTAAAATCTCAAACTTTCTCATGCTAATCTCTTAGCTTGTGCTTCAAAGTGTCATCTTAACACCTGTTTTAACATGTCCCAAATAACTCCACTAATGTCACACTTGTCCCAAATTTAATGTGTAAAATAAATTAAAATAAAGACGAATTTACTTATTATTAAAAGATGATTAAGGCATTTTTCCCATATGTTGATTGTTTTTGTTAAAGAGCTAGTTCACCTCAAATTGAAAATCCTGTCATCGTTTACACACACTTCACTTGTTCCGATCTTCTTTCGCTTTCTTCTGTTGAACACAAAAGAAGATATTTTGAAGAAAGATGGAAACCTTTAACCATTGACTTTCATGGTATTTGTTTTTCCTACTAAGAAAGTCGATGGTTACAAGTTTTCAGCTTTCTTCAATATATTTTGTTTTGTTTAGCAGAAGGAATAAACTCAAAGATTTGGAACCACTTGAGTGCCAGTAAATGTTCCTCTTTTTGGTGAATCATGCCTTTAATGACAGGCCTAGATTATTTTTCAGATATTAGCTTGAAAATATTGTTTATTCTCAAAGTCCAGAGTTAAGTCAGATGTCCCATGTGGGTGTTTACAACATTTAACTTTAATCTTTCTCATAACTTGTAAAAATATAACATTATTTCACTCATATTTTGACATTCTAACATTATGCATAACTAATATATCTATTTAAACAAAACTATCATTGTTCTCACCTATACTTTATTAAAATATGTAATTTAGGAATTTATGATGCTAAATGTTATATTTTAAATGGTTAAAAGCATGATTTTGACAGGGTGAAACCTAGTGTTTTGAAGCACATTGACGAATTATAAAGGTTTGAAATAACAGTTAATTAGTATTTAGGTGTTGCATTTTCTTGTAATACGTCATCACAATGGGTCTTATTTACTAACCATGCGTACACAAATTTGTGTGCAATGTGTGTATGGCCGTTTTACTAACAAATCATGATTCGTCAACTTATTCTCATACTTCCAGGGCCATTTATATTGAAGTTGATATTTAGCTGCACCATATTGGTGTTTCATAATATCTAGTTTTTATGAGGTGGGTTGTTAGCCCAACGCTCAACCCCCAACCTGGAGGACCAGGACAAACACTACGGACAACTTAGCTTATCACCTACAGCACATGTCTTTCATCAAAACTTTTGTATTAAAATTTATTATAAATCTACAAACAAATTCAAGAACCGCTTATACCGCAGATACGCAATAATCATGTATTCCCAGACCTTATAAAAATGTATTAAGACCCCTACATATAATTAGATGTGTTATTTACAGGTTGAATGAAAAGTAACTAGACATTAAAAAATAATTTTTAGTGTACATACAGTGGTTTGACAAAGAAACTGAAATGCCTGGTTTTAGACCACATTTATTAGTATGGTGTAGAGCCTTCTTTTGCAGCCAATACAGCATCAGTTCATTGTGGAAATGACAGATACAAGTTCTGCACAGTGGCGTGATGTTGATGGAGGAAAATGTTTTCTGACTTGCTCCTCCAAAACATCCTAAAGTGGCTCAATAATTATTAATTATTTA
This sequence comes from Danio tinwini, assembly GCA_903798205.1. Taxonomy (NCBI): domain Eukaryota; kingdom Metazoa; phylum Chordata; class Actinopteri; order Cypriniformes; family Danionidae; genus Danio; species Danio tinwini. Next base: position 2,177,356 of record CAIGQZ010000253.1, on the reverse strand, counting down.
TATCTGGTGACTGTGCAGGCCATATGAGATGAACTTGACTTTCATGTTCATCAAACCACTCTGTCACTACTCTTGTTTTGTGTATAGGTGCTTTTTCATCCTAATACACAGCACTGCCTTCGATATACCATGTTTGTACCATTGGGTGCACAAAATTCCCCAGAATTTTGTTGGTAGTTCTTGGCAGTGATGTGCCCATCTAGCATAAGTATTGGGCCTAGGGAATGCCTTGATATTGCAGCCCAAACCATCACTGATCCATGTGAAAAATGTTTTTACTTATTTATTTTTTTACTCAAGCAGATGCCACACTCCAGGAGGTATCCATCCTCGGAGAGGGCCAGCCGCAGCAGCTACCAAGATCGCTATAGAGAGCGGGACAGAGACAGAGATCGAGGGAGAAAACCTCGACATCGCCGCTCTCCAACCTTCTCCTCCAGCAGTGAACGTGAAAGGAGAGCGAGAGGACACAGACAGGACACTGGCTATGCCAGATCCAGGAGGTATGAGCATTTCCATTGAACAGCCTGCTTCACCAGTTTATTATTATTGTAGAGCTCAAAAATCCACACACTGACAATAATTGAGCAGTTTATTCTGGTAATAAGGTTGCTGTCTGTCCTATCCACCAAACTCATCAGTTTAGTTGTGCTGTAAATGAAAAAAGGATAATAATGATACCTTTTTTTCAGTGAAAATGTTGGAATACTAATATTTTCTTGCTTTTTCCAGTAAATAATTTAACAAATATTAAGCTGAAAAAAATGTCTTGAGCACCAAATCAGCATATAGAGTAGTTTCTGTAAGATCAAGTGACACTGAAGTTATACTGTTGTCTTTCATTAAAAAAAATCATTGGTTTTAGTATTTATAATACAATTATAGTATATTATAATATTGCAGGTTGTACTGTTTTTATTGAATAAGTGCATTTTGTTTTGAAAATTATAATGATAATATTATATAACCACAGCTCTGCAAACAAGAACAGCAACGATTTTTAATCAATATTTATTTATTTATTTTAGACAAAATAATTGCTTTCCACTAATTATGCATCCACAGATTTATATGATCAGTAATGTCTACTAATGCTTATTAGGGTTATTGCAATTTCATACTAGGAAATAAGCTAAATCAGTATTTCCGTTGTCTCTTATAAATTTAAATGTCAAATGAATATATCTTATCTAAAAATATCTCAAATGTCTCATTTTAGTCCCATGAAGGTGCTTTGAATTGTGAAAAGTGCTTTGAATTAGACATAATTTCAACAGAAGAATGGAAGGTGGAACAGAGTAGCCCCTCCCCTTTTAAAAAACAGCCAATAGCATTTTGTATAATCACAGATCTTCCAGTAAAGCCGCGGTCACACTGGGCTTTTCTCCCCATACACTTTCATTCATACGCACGCGAATGCGTCAGACCGGAAACGCAGGGTCATGCGTCGGGAGTTTCGCAGGTTGCTGCGGTGCAAAGTTCAAGCTTGGTGAACTCTGACCTGCGAAATCGCATCACTTGAGTACGTGAGACCAATCCAGGATCAAAACATGACCTCTCTGAACAGAAATTTAAAACATGGAGCAATCGCTCGCTTTTTTTAATGTCTATTCATCTTGTTTAATCCCGCCCCTTTTCGCAGCGCCGTACGACAGAATTTCGCAAGCTCAAACTCTAGTGTGACTGCGGCTTAAGTGGTTGAGCTAAAGCATATAAAATTAAAAGCATCTTGAAGGGGGCAGGGCATGTCAGATACTAGAGAGCATTTGATTGGTCAGAAGATTTGATGAGAAACTGAATTATGAAGGGACGTGAAAAAAGTTGTTGATCCATTTAGACGGAAGTGACAAACTGCAAGCTTTTTAAATGTTTATATCTTCTAAGTGCTAATATTGTCACTTTTGTAGCACACTAGCTTATAGATATCCTAAAAACTAACATACTGACAATACAACATCTAAAAAAAGATTAATATTTCATGAGACCTTTAATGACTTCAATTAAATTGAATTGCAAACTTTGTTGTCTGCTATGCCCTATCCACAACTAATTAGGAGTTTAGCATTTTATCAGGGGTGCATCTGGTTTCAGAGCTCTCTCATCTTCCCCTCAGCTACGACAACCGTTCTTCAGATCGCAGGCCATATGACAGACACTATGGTGAAAGCTACCGGCGCCTGGACCACAGCAGGGAACGGGACCGGGATCGAAACAGGGATCACCGGACGCCGAGCAACTATTACTCTCGCGACGCCTCACCCAGCTATGACTTCCGCCGGGGACGCGACCGGGACCGCGAGGACTCCTACCGGAGGAAAGGCAGCAGGCGTAAGCACAAACGAAGGCGGCGTAGAACCAGGTCCTATAGCGCATCCTCCTCGGTGAGTACTTCAACACCCAAGCCTGCTCTTTCCCTCCCCAAATCCCTTCTATCTCCACCTCTACACGCTCCTGTCTCTCTTTCCCCATAACGCTGTTCTTTTCCACAGCCCCAGGATTTGGTAAGTATGAACTCCTTTGTTTTATGTTCTGCTTTTTGTTGATGTTTTGTCTTTTTTTAAATAGTGATAGTTCAAATGTTGGCTTTCAGTGTTTTATTATGGAATTGGCCTTATGTTTAACATAAATTAATGTGAGGCTCATTATTATAAGATGAATAGTAATGCTTTTATTGCTAGAGCCTCTTTAATTAGGTCATAAATCTTATCCATTCTCTATCTACATGCTAGGGATGCTCCGATCAATCAGCCGAAGATCAGTATCGGCCAATAATCACATTTCATGACTTCATTGGTACTCGATAATTTGGCCAATCTCATGAACCGATCGCAGGTGTTCGTTTAGGAGTTTACAAGCAGAGGAAGACGCATGTGCACGCCCGTATATTATACAGAGCCTACAGCAGCCACAACACGTGAGAAGGTAAATGATGCGTGGGAGCATGAGCGATCGATGTGCTCGCCTCACAACAGCTAAAATATATACAGATGTGGCGCAACCGGTTTATACAGTCTGTTAACTGGTTATATATGGAGCCAGATCAGTCTCAAAAATAATACATTTACAAAATAAAATCATACATTCACAGCACAATTCACAGTTGCAAAATCCAAATTGTTAGCTCAAAACATGATTCAAAAATACACATCAAATTCAAAACATGATTCAAAAATACACAAATCAAATTTTAAAACATGATTCAAAAATACACATTCAAAACATGATTCAAAAACGCGATAAAACATGCAAAATCAATTTGTGAATTAAAAACACGATTTAAAAATGCACGAATCCAGTTCATCTGGTGAAAGTGTTTATAACTTGTGAATTCACGAATTGTATTTACGGATGTACAAATTGGATTTTTTAAATGTGAATTGTGCTGTGCATGTATGAATTTTATTTTGTAAATTGTATTACTTTTGAGACTGATCTAGCTCCATATTTATACAGTCTAAAGCTGCTTCTGGCATGTTTACACTTAAATGATTATAAGAGATGTGTTTAAGGTATTTTATGCAGCATCCCTAATTTAATCTCTTGGGTAAGGTGAGATCTAATCTTAAGGTTCATACTTGGAGGGAAAATGTGCTTAATGCATTATAAAGCTTGAAGCATTAGAATCGTTACTCTGTATCGGTCGATCACCATGACAAGGAATACTCGTTATTACTCAGTACTCGTTATCGACTGCAAAAATTCTGATCGGAGCATCCCTACTACACGCCTATAGAACTCTTTCACATAGTTTTAGATGTTAAAAAAGTTACTTGTAATTTTGGCTCTTTAATTTGATTTGCAGTCTCTCAGACTAGAGCAACCTGTTTTATGGATTGATGGTTGTGAATTAGCTATACCTTTACTCATGTGCTCTTGAGTAAATGTTGATGCAGGTTGCTTTTTTGTGACTTCTTGTCAGGGTTACTAGGCAGAGGGATGAGTGGGGAGAATATAAGCAAGCAAGAAGGGAGGGGTAAAATGTTATCTTTGACTTGATCCCTTGCACTATATCCCTATCGTTATATATATCTCCTCACGTGGTGTCATACGAATCGCCTCATGACCACCAAACCTACCTACAACAACAACAACTCCAACACTGCTCGTCTTCGTCACTGGCTACGGCTGCCCCCCTGCACTCCCGCTCCCCCCTCCTCCTGACCTCTGACCTGTGGCCCAAGCAGCGGAGTGACAGCGGGACGAGGGCACTATGTGTGAGGGACGACGAGGAGGGTCACCTGATCTGTCGGAGTGGCGACGTCCTGCAAGAGAGATGTACACACTGCCACTACTACTACTCCTCTACTCCTATATCGTAACCTTTCTCCCTATCAGTACCAGCACACAGCAGACACACACAGGGGAGGTCATGATGATGGTGGTGGTGATGATGATGATGATGAATGTTCTCCCCTTTTGCCGGCACAGGCGATGGGGGAAGGCATGTCTAACATGTCTTTAGTCGCTCCTTTATTTACTCTTTTTCAGTGGGGATGGGCTGATTGTGTTGCTGTGTAGAATTATGATCCCTTTATTTTTTTTTATCTTGACATTACCTAGTCTCCATAAAAAGTGCCATTTTTATTATGGTCTTGTTGGAGCATTTGGCTACATCAAGATTGACATCGCCCCAGCATCGTATGCTGTCAGTCATATAGATTTAAGGATCTGTTTGCTGTGTGACATTTAGATTTATATCCATTTTTCATAGATCTAGCCTTTATTTACTTTTTGTGTTCGCTTAACAGTCCAGTAGTCTGAAATCCATTTTTTTTATCGAACAAACTCTCCTTATACTTGTTCGTCAGACAGATTTTTATATATATATATATATAATTTTTTTTAGGAAGTGCAGGTTATTTTCATTGATGGAAAAAATAACTACCTTTCCTCGACTGTATTTATATTGACACTCGCTTGATTTTCTTTTTAGGTTAACTCAAATAGATAGTCTCAGTTACTGTTAAAATTGTGATTTATTATTATTATATATTTTTCTAATTAATTATTATTATTTTTTTTAGGAAATTTTTAGAATTTTTATTTCCCTTTTAAATGCTTTGTCTAATTGCTGTCTTCAAATTTCCCCCTCCCCTTTCTCTATTTCTTTCTCCCTGTACTTGTCTATTAGATGAGATTGTCAGCACTTTGGGCGAGGGCACCTTCGGGAGGGTGATGCAATGCATTGATCATCGCAGGTGAGCGTCATTACTTGGCAACGAATCAGCTGCTTGCAAAACCAGCATGGTGACCGTCAAACAAACAAAAAAAAAAGTGTTGCTTAGCTGTTTAAATGTCTATCTAGTTGTTAAGCTCTGAAATATCTGGTGGCCAGAAATGCAGTGTATGATCAGGTTCAGTTCAGTCGAAAGATTTCTTGTAAGATCATATGCCGCAAAATAGAGATCATCCTAAGGTTTTTATTGCACCGCATCAACTTTTTTTAGGTAATGGTGATTATTTCAGTTTTATAACAGAAAAAAAATATATAATTATTTACATGAGCATTAGCACACTCGTAACAGTGCGATTATGGCTGTATATCAGCACTGGTGAGAGGCGTGCCTAAGTGTCTTACCAGTGCCAGTATACAGCCATCGCGCACTGCTACGAGTTTGATATTGTGTTTATACAACAGTTTGAAAACCTATCGTGTGTATAAAAAGGAAAATTAAACTCGAGTCTCAAAAACCCTTTTGTATGAGGAACTGCTTTTTTCAATCATTCACATATGAATGAATGGTCAGAACAGCAGAAACCATTGCCCATTTACAAACATCACTTTAGAGCTAGTGTTTGAACGATTCTCCTGCATTATGTAGAGTATTGTAGTGTCAACGTGATATAAAAAAATATGATTTTGCTGACATTTTAAGATAAGGCTGAACAACTTGAAATGCCATCAGTCTAGACAGATCTCACAGTTTTTCTCAGGAAAAGTTTAACCCCGCAAAAGCAAACACTACCAGATTACTATGGCATAAATACAGCAATATAAAATACAAAAGAGAGAGACATCAACTTTGAATGTCACTTACCAGTTCTATAATGATTTGTTCAAGCTTCATTTTAAGTTTATGCTCTGAAAACATTTTATTCGCCTGGCTTATGCGCTTTGTCGCCAACTTGTGGTGGAACAATGTAACGTCAATTTCTTTGTCGTGCTAAATTACTAAAAAATGTATTAAAATATTTTTTGATAAATATTACTGCAAATTATATAAAATTAATTTATTGATCAATAACATTTAACAAACAACAATATAAAGACATGTAATTTAGTCAAAAGTATTACAACCAAGTTTTCATTTAGCACTAAGCTAAACTTAGTATTTCAGTCAAATCTATTTGTTCTGGAGTGAATAACAGATGACTGTGACCAAAATATTACCTTTAGATATAGCCTAAACAAATAACATTTTACAGTAGACAAAAATAGACAAACACCATATTTTTGAATTAGTAGCCGTCAGAGGAGTGCTCATGACGGGCAATATGACAGGCTGACAGCCGACAATGCGCTGAAAGTCCTGAATTTATGAAAACATACTTCCAAATAGGCACTATCAATAAACTGCCTAGTTGCAATCTAAACAACTACAGTCTCAATTAAAAAAAGCCTCAAAAGTCTATTATGTTGTCCAACAGCTGCAATATTTGTCAAACTGTATAGAGAGTTGATTAGCCTTCTTGATGTCGCTGGTGTGGGCGGAGTAATACACAAGGGTGAAGAGGCTGTCTGAGTGCTAATATTACTTAAATATTTAAAGGCTATCAGTCAATCAGATTCAAGAACCAGACAGAACTTTTGTATATGCTAAAATATAAACTATAATAATTATTATAGTAGTAGTAATAATAATAGTAATTAACTATAATAAGTTATTTCTCCACCTTATTTTTCAATATAGAAGCAATTTTCATGTTAATAAAATTATTACAGTGGGTTCCAGTACTAAAAAAATCACCAGATGTTGAGATTTATTTATTTTTGGACAGCAGAATTAAACATAACCCATATAGCAGAGAAGTAAAATCTGCAATGTTTAAACACTTGCTCCTCTTATTGGTTCAGGGGTGGAGCACACGTCGCTCTGAAGATCATCAAAAATGTGGAGAAGTACAAAGAGGCTGCCCGCCTGGAGATCAACGTACTGGAAAGAATCAACGAAAAGGATCCTGAGAATAAGAAGTAAGCTTTGCATAATTACCACAACTTGGCTTGTTTTGAATTGCCTTGATGACGTCAACTTCAAGGTAGACCAAATAAACTGCTAACTTGTTTTTTCTCCATCTTTCTCGTTTCTTAGTCTGTGTGTGCAGATGTTTGACTGGTTTGATTACCATGGCCATATGTGCATCAGTTTCGAACTCTTGGCTCTCAGCACTTTTGATTTCCTCAAAGAAAACAATTACCTGCCGTACTCAATCAACCAAGTTCGTCATATGGCCTACCAGGTCTGCCTGGCTGTCAAATGTAAGTAACATTAAATAAAACCTATATTAAACCTGTATAGGTTGAACTATATTTTTCGTGTCTTGAAAGGCCAGTACGGCAGCTCATAGTGGTTGTCAATCTGCTAATTGTGATCTGCTTCTCCTCCTTGTCAGTTTTGCATGAAAACAAATTGACTCACACAGACCTGAAACCAGAAAACATCCTATTTGTGAACTCGGACTACACAGTCACATATAATGTGGAGAAGGTGATGACTTTGTGATTTGAAAAGATTTTCGGTGTGCAGTAACAATCCATTAGTTGCATATAGATTGAAGGAAATGCATATGAATGGACAATCCTGTTTGTCTCCGAGTTAGAAACGAGATGAGCGAACTGTGAAAAACACAGCAGTGAGAGTGGTTGATTTCGGCAGCGCTACTTTCGACCACGAGCACCACAGCACCATTGTTTCCACCAGACACTACAGAGCTCCTGAAGTTATTTTAGGTAAGAACAATACTGCAATGTGGTTGATCCAACTTTTTTTTCTTTTAAAGAAAAAACAGATTTGAACTACACTACCTGAAAAAAGTCTTGTCACCTATCCAAGTTTTAGAAACAGCAAATAATAACTTCTAGTTGATCATTTGGTATCAAAAGTGGCTTATATGAAAGGCAAAGGCCTCTAGATTACTAGATATCTAGATAGCTAGTTATCTATCAGCATGATTTTTAATTATTTAATTAGGACAGTAAGGTCTGACCTTGCTTGGACAAAAGTCTTGTCACTTAACAGAAATAATGTAAAGTATAGAATATAAAGTCATGATGCAGTGGGAAAATAATTAATATTGTGTATGACTCCCATGAGCTTGGATGACTGCCTCCATACATATCTGCAGTGACTCAAATAACCTATTAATAAAGTCATCTGGAATGGCAAAGAAAGCGTTCTTGCAGGACGCCCAGAGTTCATCAAGATTCTTTGTATTCATCTTCAATGCCTCCGCCTTCATCTTACCCCAGACATGCTTAATAATGTATATTTCTGATGACTGGGCTGGCCAATCCTGGAGCACCTTGATCTTCTTTACTTTCAGGAACTTTAATGTGGAGGCTGAAGTATGAGAAGGGCTTTCCTGTGGTTTGTAATGTAATGGGCAGCACAAATGTCTTGATGCCTCAGGCTGTTGATGTTGCTGTCCAATCTGCAGATCTCTCGCACACCCTCATACTGAATGTAACCCTAAACCATGATTTTTTTCCTTCACCAAACTTGACTGATTTCTGTGAGAATCTTGGGTCCATGCGGGTTCCAATAGGTCTTTTGCAGTATTTGTGATGATTAGGATGCAGTTCAACAGATGATTCATGGGGAAAAATATACCTTCTGCCTCTTTTCCTAAATGAACAACTAGAAGTCAAGTTATTATTTGTTGCTCTTACAACTGGGATCGATGACAAGACTTTTGTCAGGTAGTGTATAATGTTTTATTTATAAATGTAAAGTGAGACTTGCAACACATCAGATTAGCTACTTCCTTTCCACCACATGGAATTTAATTAGTCAGCTGGAGACTGCAGTGACTTCATTCAGCAGACTGCAGGGAATCCACCAACGTAAGGTTGGTTGCCATGAACGCCGCTACCCACCCTTAATCTGTTAGGACATTTGCTGAGTGCTGCTGTGGTAAATAGAAATCAACTCAATGATTGACTCAGATTGCAATTATTTATCCGTGTTGTTGTTCATTCAAAGGTTTAGGGTCCATAGAATTTCTAAACGATATTTAAGCCAACTACACTCACCAAAGCTGCAGTTAATTTAATAAACCACAATGCAAGCCTTTCTGTTGAGTTTTCAGCATCATTTCTCCACATGACAAATTATTCTAATATGCTGAATGTCTCAAACATTTTATTTTGTAAATTGATCATATTAATGGCATTTGTAAACTGGACTGTCAAATAAACCATATTTCACTTAAGAATGCCAAAACCTTGAAACACAAACTCTTGCAAAGTGTTTAACCTATGTCAAGAGCTTCAAGAGCTTTAGAACATCATCTGTATAGCTAGTTAGCTAGATATCTATCAATAGGAAATCTTAACAACCAGGCTGGGATATGCTAGCAGCACACAATTATTCTAAAGCAAGGTCGTACTGAAATGAATGTGAGTATTATGTAATTTGGATGTACTAGATTCACCATGTTGTCATTATCTTATGACCAACCCACTCACTCCCATTCTTACATTCTCTCATGTCGGCAGTCGTAGTAGGTCATCCGGGTATATTTTTGCAGACTATTTTTCAAATACTGTGAATTAGGATATACTACTTGGCTCACATATTTTTTTTTTCACATACGCGATTTTACTAGGGGTGAAACTGCACATGTTCGTTCCGAACGGTGACGGTAGGGAGGTGACAGTTCGGTTCACATGCTCCCACGACGAATACAATCAGTCCAGATATGCAATGTCCAGTCACTGGAGTCAGACAGAAAAGACCGCATCAGTGCAACAACTTACCAGCCAAAAAACACAAGATGCACCGAAACGTGACTTAAGTGTACCATCACACACCACTAGATTTGGTTTTTGGACCACTAATAGAAACACACTACATTGCAGATCTGGCAGTGCGACTTGCAGATTTGCACATTGCGATATCATTGCTGAACATATATATTGTGCAGCCCTTAAAAGCACCTTTAAATTGAGTTATTTAAAAAGTTACCAAACCCTGCATTATCAGCCATTATGAAAGCTTGTCGTCAACGTTTACTCATCTAATTATTTCCTCCTAAAGTTATCAACGCTGTTATTTTTCACGGTTCTTTGGTGAATAGAAACATTTATTTGAAATCTAGGCAACACCACAATAAGGTTGTATTAGTTAATGCATTTGCCAACGTGAACAAACAATAAACAATACATTTATTACAGTATTTGTTCATGTTAGTTAACATTCATTCATGAAAATGAAGCTGTTCATTTAATAACTCTTATATAACTGTTATATAATAACTGTATATAACTGTTTTAACTCATGGTGCATTAATGTTAACAAGCATGAATGTGGATGTTAATAATGCATTAGTAAATGTTAAACTATGATTAATAAATGATCTACAGGTAGCATTCATAATGTTAGTAAATACATTAACTAATGAAACCTTATTGGATAGTGCGACCAAAATCGAATGTTTTTTTATGTCAAATGTATTTGCAACATTTCTTTATGAAACTTACATTTTGAAATCAATTACTTGATACATTTGAACACTAATTTGTAAAAATGTGTTTCCTTCGAACTCTTTATACACTCGATCTCATCAGAAATGTACTGTCCTGAAAGGTTATGATGCAGTAACAAATCATCACCACTAGATGATTCCACAACTCAAAGCAGTATTTTTTTTTCTTCTTTTCTTTTAGAACTGGGTTGGAGTCAGCCGTGTGACGTGTGGAGTATAGGCTCCATCCTCTTCGAGTACTACCTCGGCTTCACCCTCTTCCAGGTACACCATCTGAGTCATGACAGCAGCTCCTCTGCACAGCCACTCTTGTTTGTGTTCAGTAAGCAGCTTAAGATCAGTTCAACTCTGAGCAAGAGGTCACAGGTGTTCATGTACGCACACACACGCTGAAGCCAAACACCTGCCGCTCACCCTCTGACCTCACATGCTCTCTAATGCTCTCATTCGCACACACGCCAAGATAATTTTAGTACACGAACACTAAAACTATTGGTCAAAGTATTTTCGTTAACCAAAATAAAATCACAGTAAATAAACTGAAACAAACAACAGTCCCTGATAAACTAACTAGAAGTAATTATTGACAAAAATAAAGTTTACAGACTTGTATACTTATAATGTTTAACTTCTAATGTTCAGTCTTTCGGATAAGAAGTTAAACTGGGGTCCTGACTTTCTGTTGATGTTAAAAACCCAAGGATGTCCATCGAAAAAGAGTAGAGGTGTAACCCAGACATCCTGGTCAAATCTGCCCACTGACCTCTGTGTCTATCATGGCCTCCTAATCATCCCCATATCATAATTGGCTTTGTCACTCTGTCTCCTCTCCACCAATCAGCTGGTGTGTGGTGTGCGGTCTGGCGCAGTATGGCTGCCATCACATCATCCAGGTGAATGCTGCACACTGGTGGTGCATGAGAAGGACCCCCCCCCCCCCACACACACACACGTGTAAAGCGCTTTGAGTGTCCAGAAAAGCGCTATATAAATGTTAGTTATTATATTATTAGTATTATTATGATTATTAGTATTAATGTTGCAGAAAACTTGACTTGGCATTTTCTCAATTTGCCAAAAAATGTTAACTAGACACATTTAACTACATACTTAATGTAAAGAAGTTTGTCCGAATTCTTCATAATGCTTATATTTTTTTCATTTAAGTTGCATGTGTGTGGTGTTTAATTCAGTATGTGGTCAAAGTATTGTATTTTTATCACTAAAAGGTTTTGTGAGTTTATGTAAGCTGGGAAAACACTAAACTTAGTATTGGTTGACACTGGAAGTGTTCCGTTAACTCTGAACTAGAATTACTAAAACTACATAAATAAAAACAACATTCAGATGTGTTCACAAAGACTAAACTAACAAAACCATTAGTGAAACTAAAAGTAAACAAAAATTTACAGCATATTTAAAAAAACAAATAAAAATGATCAAAATTAAACTAAACTTAAATTTATAGCAAATTTAAAATGCAAATAAATTTAAAAAATAAGATGTTTTAGTAACACAAATAAAAAAATGCAAAACCTTACCAACCTTAAATATGCTGTACGTGTATTGCATAGCTAGTGAGTCTAACCTATGTAATGTCCTTGCCAAAATGTAAAGTTTGATTGTTTTTCTGCTTCACAGACTCATGATAATCGGGAGCATTTAGCTATGATGGAGAGAATTCTGGGCCCTGTTCCTTCCCGAATGATTAGGAAAACTAGGTGCATTTTTACAACTCATTGGTTGTTTTTAAGCCTGTTTTCAAAGTGTAGTTTTCTTGGACATTTTACTATGCAAACATGAATGACGTTTATAATCTCTACAGGAAACAGAAGTACTTTTATCGTGGACGCCTGGACTGGGATGAGAACTCTTCAGCAGGAAGATACGTCAGAGAAAACTGCAAACCTTTACGGGTACATTTTTAGGCTTTATATTTATAGAAATAATAATATAAAAAAAAAATTTTTTTTTGCTCTTGTGATACTTGAGGCTGAATTAATTTGATGCGAAATATAACAAAATAATTATATTTTTAACTGATATTTAGACAGAATTTTTATTCTTTATTCCAGTTTGAACTTTCAGAAATATATGGGTTTTGTTCTAATATGCTAATTAGGTGGTTATTGATTGTCAATAGTTATTGTTCTTATTATAGGTAGTTTAGTGAACAGCATTTATGAATCAGTCATTTTACATTTTTTTAATACTTTTATTATTATTATTGTTATTATTATTTTATAATACACTATTACTTTTAATTAAATAAAAGTAATTGTTTCTATTTAAAAAAAAAATACAAAAACTTTTAAATTATAATTTTTTTAAATTTCACTCTATTTTTCAAGTAAATGCAGACTTATTAAGCATAATAGACATGGCTTTTAAAATGTAATTCAATGACTTTGAAACAAGCCAATAAACTAATTACATTTAGTTGACAGTAACATGTTATTTTTGAGAGTCAAGAGGCGTCATTTTACCAGTATTGCCATGACTGCACAGTACCACTATCACAAGCAACAGGAACAAGTATACTATGTAGAAATATTTGCTAATAACTATGGAATGTCCACAGAGCAGATTATTGCACACACAAGCTAGTCAACCGTGCAGTGAATATGGCTTTCTTTGCTTCTATTTTCGCAGTTGTTCTCATTTAGCAAAAGGACAAAAATTGCAATTTCCTACCAATATTTTTTCGATGGCCCAAAATTTTGTGCATCCCCAATTAATTAATATTTAATTACATTATTTTAAGAGTTATTAACACGTGTAAATGACTGCAGTTGGCCTGGAAATGTAATGGTTAAGCCACTGTAATAGTAAACAGCGGATAGAAATTTGTTGACTTTATATTTGAATGTGGTCAGATCTAATAACTGATTTCTTTAATCTTTGCCATAATGACAGTACATAATATTTCACTAGATATTTTTCAAGATGATAATCAGCTTAAAGTGACATTTAAAGGTTTAACTAGGTTAATTAGGCAAGATAATTATTGGGTAATAACGCAAGTCATTGTATAACAATGGTTTGTTCTGTCGCCAATAATAAGGGGGCTAATAACCATAAAATGATTTTCAAACCAGACTTTCTCTAATAGAAAAAATATTAAAGGAATTACTGTGAAAATGTCCTTAATTCTTTCAATTTCACTAGAGAAATATTTGAAAAAGAATAAATATTGCACAGCAGGGCTAATAATCTTTCCCCTAAACTGTACTAATCTTCACCCTCTCCTCTCTTTCAGCGATATCTTCTGTCTGAAGCTGAGGAACATCACCAGCTGTTCGACCTGATCGAGGCCATGCTGGAGTATGAGCCATCAAAGCGTCTGACTCTTGCTGCGGCTCTCAGGCATCCATTTTTCCAGAGCGGTGTCAGCAGCAGCGAACTGAGCGCAGGTAAGAGCTGGGAGGCAAACCGTGACATCAGCCGGTGACACTGACTCTCTCGTCTTCAACCAATGCCAAAAAAAAAGAAAAAAGGACTCGCATGCCGACAGGATTACATGGAGCTGTACTGACATTCGTTTTATAGAGCAAGAGAGAATAAAGCCATGAGTTTTCCGTCATCCTTCCATAATGTAAGGACAGCTCCATGTCAACCATGAAAATGTGAAGAAGATCCCAGAAAACAGTCATGACTGATTGGACATTGGGGGATGGGAATGAGTTTGTTCTTCCAGCCAATTTTTGGACTTCCACAAGTGGTCTGATGGTCAAAAAGCATTAACTTAACACTCCATTTTTGAAAATAACTGACAATGAGTATCGCTGTTACAGCTGAGGGATCGGAGGACATGTTTGCGCATTTTTAGCGATCTGCTGAAAATCAAAAATGAGTTATGACAACGTTTGTATTCAGTTCAATTCAAACCAAGTAAGCGAGAGCAAGAGCGTCCCTCAGCACACGTTTACAGTATTTATTTAGATAAATAGCATCTCTTTTTGTGTCTTTGTATCAATCGGACTGTATAAATATGTGTAAATATGAATAAATATATGTTGTGACTATAGAATAAAGGGGCTGTCTGTGTGCTTGCTGTGAATGGGTTTTCACAGCGGTTCTACAGGCAAAATGTTTTTACAATCACTGCGTTCTTGTCATTTCTATATTGACTGTGTGCGCGTTTTGGTACTTAATTAGGCATTAGTGCAGTGCATTAACCTGATTTTATAAAAACTTGTACGAAAAAATGTTAAATATCATAGTTATTTTAAATCTTCTGCTATAAAGCTTTTCTCAAGGAAATGTGGGATTTGCACCCTGCAGACTTTTACAATTCAGTTTTTAAAAAGTATAAAAAAAAAGTAAAATGTGTTTATCCTGCTTTCTTAATATTTTATTTCATCATTTATTTTTAACACTTTTAACATCTATACAGCCCACCTTTTATTTTTATTTATTTGACTTATTTTTGATTTATTTGTTCATTTATTGTATTTTATTTTTTACATTTATTTTGTTTTGTTTTAATTGTTGTTTTTTATTTATTTATTTATTTGAGTTTTAATGTTTTTTATTATTTTATTTGTTTTTGTTGTTTTTATTTATTTGTTGTATTTAAAAAAAATGTTTATTTTGTTATTTTTTGTTTTTATTGTATTAGTTTTTTTTATTTATTAGTTATTTTTGTTAGGTTTTTTTTTAACTTGTTGTTTGTTTTTTATTTGTTTGTTCCTTTATTTTATATTTATTTATTTTTTTATTTGAAATATGCTGTCTAATTAAATATTTTGGTAATTATATAAACTCCACTTCTCCACTTTTTAAATGGCAATTTTTATTTAAAATTTAGAAAAAATGTAGGTTACAGAACAGAAAAAATAGCTTCACTTGAACACACCTATAAATCGTAAATCTAGAGAAACTAAGAATTTCCAAGTTTACTTCTATTTTTTTTTCCTGTAGTTTTGTTTTCATGTGTTGAATAAATTACTGTACGCTGAAACTAAAAGCTTATTTATTTAAGGAAGAAGTGTTATTTAACATTACTGACATATACCACTAAATAAACTCATTAAGAGTTTGCAACTTTTTTTTTTTTTTTTTTTTTTTTTTTCCAGACTATATCAGACAAAGCAAAGGTCACAACAGCAGGTTACCATTGTCAGTTTGTGAATGAACAGGTTGTTTTAGGTTGAACAGTGTAACAGCTGTTGATGTATATAAAAAAAAAAAAAACCTTCG
Source organism: Danio tinwini (assembly GCA_903798205.1). NCBI lineage: Eukaryota > Metazoa > Chordata > Actinopteri > Cypriniformes > Danionidae > Danio > Danio tinwini. Next base: position 2,161,450 of record CAIGQZ010000253.1, on the reverse strand, counting down.
TCACGTCATTCATTCAGCACTGACTCCATTCACACTTTTGATTTCTCTAAACCTCCTCTGTTGCATTAATATGAACCGTGTTAAATCACATTTTACTGCAAGTACTTAAACAAAACCTTCACACGTTCAGTTTTACATTTGATCAAATTAACTGTATTGTAATAATTCTACATATCGTAAACACACAAACTGTTTATATGCTAGTATTAATGCAATCTTCAAACCTATTCTAAATGTATTTGTTGTAAAAGTGGTTAAACCTGATCAGCGTGTCTGCAGAAATTAAGTCATTTACATTATTTTCAACTAATTAAATTCATCTTTACAACAATAATAATGCAGCAAAGGAGTTTATTTTAAAATATAAAATGAGCCTAAAAGCAAAAAAAAACATCAAAGTAATGAAAGCATGAAAGGACACCAAAGAAATGTGGTATTTTAGGGTTGTTTTTGTTGTCGTTGGCCCTCTTTACCTCGTTAATGGCCAGCGGATTTAAAGAGCTCAGCTTACTGTAGTCAATCACAGTAAAGCTCTTCTACAAGCACCTTTTCTCTGACCAGCTTTATTTAGAAAGCACACTGGCAGTCGTAATCTAACACAGCCGTTTACTGATTCCAGACCTATTGTTTATTCACAAACTGAGTAAAATGTAACCAACGCACAGCTTTAATTAGCTGAAGAGCAGGAAAATCACTGGAGTCAATGACAACTTCAACCATTGATGAGCAGCAGTAGTGTTCGCTTTTAGTAGTAGTAACGTTTACGTAGTATTTCACAAATAAAACAAATCTGTCATTCTATCTTTCTGCCATTATTGTTCTATCATTCCTTCTATTCTATGATTCTCTGTCATTCTAACTATCAATAGATTTATCTATTCTATCATTCTTTCTATCATTCTATCATTTTTCTATCTTTCTATTGTTCTGTGATTCTATCCATCTCATTCTGTCATTCTAACTATCAATAGATTTATCTGTTCTATCATTCTTTCTATTATTCTATCATTTTTCTAT
>CAIGQZ010000253.1:2126735-2151661 GCA_903798205.1 Danio tinwini | reverse complement strand
TCAAACTACACTCTATCCACTGTAACTGCTGGAAAACTATTGAACCAGCTCATGTGTCTGGCTTTCTTTTACTGTACACTTTTACAATAAAGATGCTCAAGATGAATAATTTGGGCAGAATGTTTACCATGAATGAACTCGGGGATTAAAATGCAGCTTGTTGGACATTTCTTGATGCTGCGTTTATAGCTTGTTGACCTGACGTTGCATTTTCACTGTCACAAATGACAAGAATGTATTTAGTATTGTCATGTGTTAAAATGCACTATATAGTTAAACATTTCGGTAACATTTTACAGTACGGATGTATTAATTAATGCATTTACTAGCATGAACAAAACTGTGTGAATGTTAGTAATGATCTAATGAAACCTTATTGTAAAGTGTGACCAACGTTTCTTTGTCTTCCATAGACCTCTTGTTATAAAAACTGCTGTTATAAATTTTTTTTTTATATATTTTTGAGCCAAATCTCAAAACGGTCCTAGTTCAGAACAGTTTAATAAATTACAACTCTTATAAATGTAAAAGTAAAGAGTAAAATCATTAAAGAAATAACTCTGAAAAGGTTAATTGCACAAGTGGCTATTTTAGTAAATGGCAATCCATTTTTTTTAATATGTTTCTAAAAACATAGAAACTTGATACATTTTGTCACTGTAAACCATGGTGTGACTTTTATATGCTACTTTTAAAATGGGCAATTCCACAGAAAAATGTAATTAGTTAAAAGACCCCATTTAACATCATGTGACTGAAGCCCCCTGATGATGTGCAAGTTTTTAAGTTTTTGTTATTTAGGCTTTTTTACAAATGTAATTTTTGAACCACTATAAAATTAAGTTTTGTTGCCCTTTGGTGTGACACCTCTATTTATTGAAAATTTCCAAGTCTGACAAGTCATGGAGAAAAAAAAATCATAATTTCATACAAAGTAAATACCACTACATGCCGATAGGTGTCCAACAATGAAGATATATTGCTCTCACTGTATTTGTATATTAAGTGCTGTTTTCTTAATTTTTTTTGGTCATGCTAATATAGAACATTTATTATAATATACTTTAATAAAAAGTAAAAAATAAAAAGACTTGATATAGTTAGCGGCTCCTTAAATTTGTTCAAGCATCAGACTTTGTTCACACTACATAAATAACTCTTTTTTTTTTTATTATTTTTGTGTTTTTGTTTATTAAGTTTATTTATAAACTAATTTCGAGACAATCACGTGTTTATGATTGATCATGGCTGGTCCTGCATTAGCCAATTCATGATTCACCAATCAGACGATTCCTGAGTCATAAATAACCAAAGTTCCATACCTCAGTCATTTTGAAGAATCCCCCTTCCACCCCTACTCCTCCTTTCCTAGATGGGTGACACGGCAGCCCAGTGGTTAGCACTGTTGCCTCACAGCAAGAACGTCTCTGGTGCTAGTCCTTACCAAGCAAGCTGACGTTTCTGTGTGGAGTTTACATGTACTCCCTGTGCTAGCATGGGCTTTTCCCGGTTTCCTCCCACCATCCAAGAACATGCAACTTAAGTTAATTGTCTAAATCTAATTCGGCACTATAGACACGCTCCTAGTAAGTTATTATCTCTTCATAGCAATCCCTAATTTAGCTACAATAGCAGGGGAGTTCTCGAGATCTACCTGAGCTAAAACTCCCCTCTTGCCCTGCAAATGGGAGGGAACCCCAGGCTTAAGGATCTTATGAGCTCAGGGCTCTCTCCCGGCACAGCATGCCAAACACGCTTTATAATCAGTCATCAGCTAAGTGTGAACTCTTGAAATTTTATTTACAATTGGTGTTTTACTGGCTCTTTGCCTGTCTAATAACCCAGTGGTTAAGTGCACAATATATAGCAGTGAGTTACTTACGGTGAGTTTGATTTCCAGCTTAAGGTTTAACTTAATCATTTGGACAAATTTAAGTTGATTGAACATAAAAAGTTTCCCAAAAAAAACTAAATAATTGTGTTGTTTCAATTAATTTTAAGTAAGTAGTTTGGCCAAACAGAAAATTATTTTTACTGCTCTAAAATATGTTATTTTTTTAAATGTCTGGGTAAAAAAAACAACTCCTCAATTGAACACAATATATTTTATATTAAAAACATTTGAAGTATTTCGGAACAGTAAACTTGTCAGGTTAAATCTATATTCGTTAGTTTCAAAAAGGCAACTTGATATTGGATATCTTTCTTTGGATATAAAGTAAGTCACTGCACTGTTCAGGTCACTGTTCACTTAACGCTTGTTAAGTGTGACGTCACGCTAAGGGGCTTCCAGGTCCAAGCGCTCTATGAAACTGAATGAGGAGACTCATCAAATGCTAATAATAAACATTTACAAAGCGATGTTATACTTTCGAAAATCACAATCGCAAAATACATGTCCATGCCTGAAATCTGATGGCCAGAAAATGATAAATTTTTTTACAAATTGTTAAAATTTTGGTATTTGTAATGCAGCAACCCCAGTGATTGTTGTGTACACTATGACTTTATATAAAATTCACTTTAATGTGTGATATGAATAAAAAGTGATCATAAACGAATATTTTGTCAATTCAAATGAGTGGTGGCTTGGACCCGGAAACAGTATTACTTGCGTCACCAACACGTCACCACTTAACAAGCGGATAGCATGCTTGATTTGTTTCTCAGATGTGTTGAATTGTGTGCTGACCAGTAGATTTTGATGTGGAGGATCATTTTCTGCTGGAGATACTGTTGCCCTAAAATACTAAAGAAAATAGTTGTAAACATGTTAAAAAAACAAACACACTTACATGCACCATAGGAACTACATACCATAAAATGTTAGCGGTTTTAAAACCTTGACTTTTCCAAACCGTGGTAAACCTTGAAACCGGTTATCATACCATGTGTATTTTTGAGTGTGTACATTTCGAAATCAAAATCAGAAAGCGCTTTATTGCCAGGTATGTTCACACATACGATTTTGACAGAGCTTCTACAGTGCAACAGAATTACAGAGACAGGACAAAAAACAGATAATAAATATATTTTAAGAGTAGAAGTAGTGAATGCAAATATACAGATTGACAAGTGGATGTACATTATACAACGTTATATGCTGAATAAGTGTGTACGTGTATAAAAAGTGTATAGCAAATAGTGATGTTTGTTTCACAATTATTATCATCAAGTGTTCATGAGATGGATTGTCTGAGGAAAGAAACTGTTTCTGTGTCGGGCTGTTCTGGTGCGCAGTGCTCTGTAGCGTCGACCAGAAGGTAAAAGTTCAAAGAGGCAGTGTGCTGGATGTGAGGGGTCCAGAGTGATTTTAGCAGCCCTTCTGCTTGCTCTGGATAATTTGGTAGCTGAGTTAAACCAGACAGTTTTTGAAGTCCAGAAAACTGATTATTCATTTATTTTCCTTCGATGTAGTCCCTTATTTATCAGAGGTCATCACAGCGGAATGAACCGCCAACTATTCCGGCATATGTTTTAGCAGCGGATGCCCTTCCAGCCGTAACCCAGTGAGTAAATAAGTGTATACGATAAAGGTGAAAAACCCTTTAAAATAATAATAATAATAAACTACTCTTATTGAAGACTCCATTCATTTATTGGATACAGATAGACATTATCAGTGTACACAAAGCATTGAAGGACGTGATCCGGATCTTTTGGCCCCATTCTCCATCTGTTTGTACAGCTGAGGTCATGTCTTTAATTATTTTTATTGTCTTCCTCTCACTCACCAAAGGTAAAGCGTCTCACTTATGCTCAAACTCGGGAACACGATACTCGGCACTTCACAGGACTGACAGTGGTCGAAACTAGATATATGTTAGATAGACACTGTATTTACCCGACTGATGCCCTCATGTGAGCGACGACAGGTAACAAAGTTATTTTACAAGAGTAAACTGCGTATGTAAAATGTCAATTATGTAAAATCCTGCTATTGTTCACTCGCCTTTCACTTGTTCCAGACCTATTTGGGTTTCTTTCTTATGTTGAACACCAAGTAAGATATAATGAAGAATGTTGGGGAAAAAAAACTGTTGACCTCCATAGTTTTTTGTTCCTATTATGGACGTCAGGGACTGCTTTTTTCCCCAGCATTCTTCACAATAGCTTCTATTGTGTTAAACAGAAGAAAGAAAATCATAAAAGTTTAGAACCACTTGAGCAATTTGTGATAATTTTTATTTCCGTGTGAACTGTCCCTTTAAAGTACGATGTGACTAGTTGTCGCTATTTACTATATTAATTAGATTGACGATGCATCCATTTTCACATGTAATGTAATTAATATGCGTTCTGACTGCGGTATGCAAAATGAGTACAGTAAACTGTCAATGAACCACCATTGAAGCACTGATAGAGTGCAAAAATAAATGAAACAGTAAAACTTCAAGAATGGTATCATGCAAAATATCCTACTGTTTTGGCGTATAGCTACAATTAATTTAGGAAGTAGTTTATACTTACAACTAGTGCTGGGTGAGAATTAATCCAGATGAATCGCCTCAAAAACAAAAGTTTGTTTTGGCATAATGTGTGTACTGTGTATTGGTATGTATTTATAAATACACACATGCATGTGTATATTTGAGAAAATGTTTATTTAAATATGCATATGACATACAGTTGAAGTCAGAATAATTAGCCCCCCTTTGAATTTTTATTTCTTTTTTAAATGTTTCCCAAATGATGTTTAACAGAGCAAGGAATTTTTTTACAATACATCTGATAATATTTTTTTCTTCTGGAGAAAGTCTTATTTGTTTTGTTTTGGCTACAATAAAAGCAGTTTAAATTTTTTTAAAAACATTTTAAGGTCAAAATTATTAGCCCCTTTCAGCTATATTTGTTTTTGACAGTCTACAGAACAAACCATAGTTATACAATAACTTGCCTAATTACCCTAACCTGCCTAGTTAACCTAATTAACCCAGTTAAGGCTTTAAATGTCACTTTAAGCTGTATAGAAGTGTCTTGAAAAATATCTTGTCAAATATTATTTACTGTCATCATGGCAAAGATAAAATAAATCAGTTATTAGAAATGAGTTATTAAAACTATTATGTTTAGAAATGTGCTGAAAAAAATCTGTTAAACAGAAATTGGGGGAAAAAATAAACAGAGGGGCTAATAATTCTGACTTTAACTGTATATGACACAAACAATATATACATTATAACCATGATAAATCTTGATTAAGTGGTAACGCTTTTTATCTAGGGTCCCATGTGTTGATATTAGTTAATGCATTAACTAAGGCTTACTAAGCAATGAGCGATTTTATTTGTTAATAAAAATACATGTTCATGTTAATTCCCAGCAGCCATAGGACGTCAGATTGACATTGTACCCCAACATCCTGGGACGTTGCATTTTGTTTTGAAATGAAAATTGGGTTGACGTCAGAACCCATCGACAAGCTGACATCAATGTCCAACACTGGACAGATATTGCATTTTGGTTACTTTCAAACGCAACCTAAAAACAACCAAATATCAACGTCTAATGATGTTACTGCTTGGCGTTGTGTGGATGTTACCAATATGATGTCTATCAGATGTTGGATTTTGGTTGCCATACCTGACAAATAAATGTAGGTTATTGATGTCAATATGACGTTGGTTTAAGATGTTGGCTCAATGTTGGATTTTGGTCATTTTTTGACATTCACATAATTACTAAACCAAATAATCAGTTTTTAAACAGTATAAATTGAATTAAGAAATATGTAAATACGTAATAATGAATAATAAAAGTAAGAATGAAATTGTATTTCTACAAATATGTTATGCTAATGTGATTATAAATATTATTTTATGTGTATACACTCAAAATATATATTTTGCTGCTTGTTCAAACTACTTATTTAAAATGAGCTGAAACACAATTCTTGAGATTTTTGGAGACAACTTAATAGTTTTATGTTCAATCTACTTAAATTTGTTACCTCAATATGTGTAGGTAACGTGACAACATTTACAGTGTGTACTAGTCAACATTTTAAAAATCTGAAAAAAAGACAAGAATGTATTCATGTATGGCCTATATAATATAATATAATATAATATAATATAATATAATATTCATTCATTAATTTCCTTTTAGCTTAGTCCCTTTATTAATCTGGGTCGCCACAGCGGAAAGAACCGCCAACTTATCCAGCATATGTTTTACGCAGCGGATGCCGTTCCAGCTGCAACCCATCTCTGGGAAACATCCATACACTTATACACTACGGACAATTTAGCTTATTCAATTCACCTATACCACATGTTTTTGGACTTGTGGGGGAAACCGGAGCACCCGGAGGAAACCCACGCGAATACGGGGAGAACATGCAAACTCCACACAGAAATGCCAACTGACCCAGCCAGAGCTCGAACCAGCGACCTTCTTGCTGTGAGGCAGCACTGCGCCACCGTGCTGCCACATAAAATAATATAAAAATATTTTGTCCCCTTAATTCGCATACAGTATATTTGAGCCGAATGTATTTAAAATGCTGTTATCATCCTCAGGTAAATACACCTGTGAGCGTCGTGTCCTCAGCACAGGTTTTCCCCCGCCCATTTCCTCCCATCTGTTCCGCTGCGATATGACGCTCAGTCACTTACCTGTACATCCAGACCGGTAAAACACGCAGGTGTCAGCAGAGAGAGAGATAAATACAGTGCCTGCCATCAAGAAGCCGATTATCCGCAAACCTCTGCGGCTTTCATTCTCTTCCTCATCTCATAACCGACGCGTGATTTGACAATAAGACGAGGAGCTTTATTTTTCCCGCGCGCGCGAGATGTTTTAGGAATGGAAAATGCATAAGGAGGAATAATATTGACAATAAATGCACTTATTCCCTGAGGAACTTTCCAAGGGCGGATGAATTACACAGCGGGGAACGACTGGGTTCTCCTTGGAACTTTCCGGAGTCCGTTTCTACTGGTAAACTTGCAGTAAATGCAGTAAATTGACATGTTTGGGCTTTTTGAGAATGCTGTTGGGTTATAAACAGTATTACACATAAAAGAGTTTGTAGCAAATGTAATCAGTTAGGTTTGCATTATTAGATTACATTTAACTTTATTGTCATTACACATGTACAACTAAGTTACAAGGCAACGAATGCAGTTTAGGTCTAACTAGGAGTGCAAGAAAGTGCAGGATATAGGTATAAAGTGCAATTATAGAAAAACTATGGGTAATATTTGCATATTACAGGCTGCTATTAATAATCAGAGATATGCAGATAGTAATGAACAAAATTACAAATGTAAATGTGCAGTGGATATGTACAATTCAAGATGAATTAGTGCAACGAAGTGAAACTAATTAATCCTGAATTGTGCATATCCACTGCACACACTCAAAAAAAGTTTTTTTTACTTGTTCAAACTAAATTAAAATGAGCTGAAGCAACACAATTCTTGCGATTTCATTGGGACAAAATTGGTTTATGTTCAATCCACTGTTTAAATTAACTGTTGTGCAAATGTAAATAGTGTTGTGAGAAATGCACCAAAGTGATTGAGAAAAACTGTAAGTTAACTTAATCGATTTGTGTTGGGACAACATGAATGAATTGTGTGGATTTTTTACAGTGCATATCCATTTATAATTATGCTTAAATAAGTGTTATAAAGATATATAAATGTTATAGTGACATGTTAACATTTATTACATTTATTATTTCACATTGAAAACTCAAACTATTCTTCACATGGTATTAGACATGCTGATATTCGGTTCGATATACAGGGAGTGCAGAATTATTAGGCAAGTTGTATTTTTGAGGATAAATTTTATTATCCTCAAAAAAAAAAATCCAGTATTTTTTATAACCCAAAAAAACTCATTAATATCAAAGCTGAATATTTTTGGAAGTAGATTTTAGTTTGTTTTAAGTTTTAGCTATTTTAGGAGGATATCTGTGTGTGCAGGTGACTATTACTGTGCATAATTATTAGGCAACTTAACAAAAAAACAAATATATACCCATTTCAATGATTTATTTTCACCAGTGAAACCAATATAACATCTCAACATTCACAAATATACATTTCTGACATCCCGTCTGAGATGATTCACGCTTTATGACATTGTGCATTATCCTGCTGGAAGTAGCCATCAGAAGATGGGTGCACTGTGGTCATAAAGGGATGGACATGGCCAGCAACAATACTCAGGTAGACTATGGCATTGACACTATACTCAATTGGTACCAATGAGCCCAAAGTGTGCTAAGAAAACATCCCCCATAGTATACCATTACACCACCAACACCAGCCTTAACAGTTTGATGCTAGGCAGGATGGATCCATGCTTTCTTTCATGGTGTTGACACCAAATTCTGACCCTACCATCAGAATGTCGCAGCAGAGATTGAGAATCCTCAGACTAGGCAAAGCTTTTCCAAACATGATGCTCTTCTACATGCCTCGGTTGTAATGAGTAATTATTTGAGTTACTGTTGCCTTTCTATTAGCTCAAACCAGTCTGGCCATTCTCCTCTGACCTTTGGCATCATCATCATCTCTGTAAACCCTAGAGAAATACACCAGCCCGTCTGGCACCAGCAAACATGCCATACTCAAAGTCACTTAAATAACTTTTCTATCTCATTCTGATGCTCGGTTTGAACTGCAGCAGATCGTCTTGACCTTGGCTACATGCCTAAATGCATTGAGTTGCTGCCATGCGATTGGCTGATTAGAAATTTGCGTTAACGAGCAGTTGGACAGGTGAACCTAATAAAGTGGCCATCGAGTGTATATTAAAGTTGATTTCAAAAATACAACTGACTTTTATTAGTTATTAGCTCCATTTAATAAAACATATTATGACTAGAATTTACTGCATTATAAGACATTAAATATGTAATTAACATCAGATTAATAAATGCTTTTGTAGTTGTCACCTCATTGATTTTAGTTAAATGAACTGATTTTAGCAAACGGAACTTTACTGCACAGAGGTAACGAACAAACAGCATATAAATAGTTACATAATTTCCAATGTTGTACAGGTCTGATTGTGTGAAAATTATGAATGTTTAAAAAATCAGTATTAAGTCTTTAAACATTTGGTGCAGTCACTAATACACTGTGAAAAATGCTGGGTTCCATGAAATTGGTTTGTGTCAAGACAACAGGAATTAAGTTAACTTATTAGTTTTTACATATTTAAGTGGATTGAACATAAAACAATTAAGTTGTCCCAAAAAAACCTCAAGGATTGTGTTTTTTTAAACTCGTTTTAAAAAAGTAGTTTGAACAAACAGGAAACATCATTTTTTGGGTGTAACAAATTGGTGTTTTGGGGTGTCCTTATTTTATTCTTCTTGTCAAACTAGTCTTGAACCTGCAGGAGCATCAGTAGATCTGCATTATGGATGGCGATGGTCAACCTCCGGCTTCAAACGGTGACTCTAAGCTTCGCTCCAGAGGGGCTTTCTCCCTGACCGGCTGGCGTTCGTCCTCCAGAACATTACTGCGAGGAGAAGCCGAGGATGTGAGCCGGAGACTGCTGTCCATCGTGAACCACAACCAGGAGCGCTCGGATTCAGGGGCCAGTCCCACCTCAAAGTCCCTGGAAGTGACCGCAGGGTTAGACGGGACCACAGCCACCACCACCGTGACCGCTGCCACCCCGCCTTGCCCCCATAAAGCCATGCCCGAGTCCTCAGGAGCCCCTGTGGCGTCTGATGCAGAGGACGGGCCGTTTGTAGACCAATCCACGTTCCTCCAGAGGCAGTTCAGCTCCATGCTGCAACCCGGGGTCAATAAGTTCTCCCTGCGGATGTTTGGGAGCGCTAAAGGGGTCGCGGCAGAGCAGGATAGGGTCAAGTCATTTGGGGTGTGGATTATACATCCATACAGCGACTTCAGGTGAGTGACGAAAATATGACTTGGCAGAATGTCAATTATGCAGCGCAGGCTCATTCTGAAAATGTAGCCCTATAGGTGTTTCTGGAGATCGCAAATTATGTAGCCAGAGCATTTCATCTTTAAAATGAACACTATGGGGCGGTATGACGCCATTCCTTTTCGCGCTAACCAGCTGACCACTTAACTGCATGTTGACGGCTTTTGCGCTGTTACCAGTTTGTCCGGTAGCTCGGCAAGTACGTCGGCAGACTTGAAATGCAGAGCGAAGTTGACCGCGACGATGGGGTTCAAGTCCGGTGAACAACGGTTCCAGAAAACGGGTAAGACAAACAAAAATCAAAAAATAAAATAAACAAGTAAAAAACAAGGTGCAAATGTGGTAAAATCTGAAAACGTGGTAAAAATTAGGCGAAGGCTTTTCTTTTTCTGTATTGCTTTTCAAAACACTGCAGTTGGTTTTAGGAAAGTGGGTGGGAGGGTCAATCGGTGCTTTGCAAAATACTATTAGTTGGGTTTAGAGGAGGAGGGTGGGGTCATCGGTTGGTTGGTCAGTTAGAAGACAGCAGCCTCTTGTGGATTTATGTGAGAACAGCAGGCACGAATGGCACTGGCAAGTCGCAAGAGATATTTGAGATCTCAAAAAGTGTACACAGTGGCCTCTCATAGATTCGTAAAAAAAAAAAAAGTAGCTCGTGGGATGTATTTTGCTCTCTCCAGAAATGTATCTAGGGCTACGTAATCAGAATGAGCCTGGGTTGCAATTATGGGATGTTGCTGTAAAAGTAAGTGTCAATGTTAAACCCTATTCTTAGATCAAGCAAATGGACACGCTCAATACTCTCATAAGACAATGTAGGCATTTCTCATTATAAAAGATGATGGTTTGAATTTTCTTATGACTTTTGTAGGGCATTTGTGTCAATTAGACCATCATTATTATTATTATTATTGCATATTATCAATATCGCAATGTATGTATCCACAATAGTCACATCGCAGGATTACATAGGATTATGATATTATAGTTGAACAGTTTAGTTCAGACATTCATGATTTGTTGAGTCATTTAAATTTTAACCATATTTTTTATTTATATTTTAGTTTATCATCTGCATGTGTTTTTAAGGCATGTGACTGTGTGAGCATTTCAAGCCACTTTAAATAGTTTAGGCACAAGACATTATGTTTGTACCCTTAAGAAAGATGAATTTTATTTAGGTGCATATACGATGAAGATAAACTACAGTATACTGTGTTATTTTATCATTTGTTTCTGAACACTGCTAGACTCCCAGACAATCATAAATTACAATTTCATTTGCATATAAATTAATGCAAAAATATAATTTCTTTGCAATAATAGCGTTTTTTGTGTTTATAAATGCTTGTGACATTGGTTTATTATATTTTACGCAGATGTACTCTTCTACAAAATCATCACATTTAATCTAATTTTATGAATTCTTTCTAAATAGAGCTATTCATTTCATCGCAATATGTATCGCAGAAAAATTTAATATCGCTGTCAGTTTTTGCCAATATTGTGCAGCCCTAATTATTATTATTATTATTATTATTATTATTATTAATAATAATAATAATAATAATATGTACTATTGTTTTAATGTAAACAGCGTGTATTAGGGCTGTGCTATTTGGCCAAAAATCAAAATCTTGATTAATTGAGCATTTGAACTCTTTACGATTAATGAACGATTACTTTATTTATATATATATATATATATATATATATATATATATATATATATATTATATATATAATAGGGTGTATTACTTGATTTAAAATAATTGAAGAAAATGCACTATCCACCATCTATGATTATTTATTGAACATCAACATTGAACAACTGAAATGAAAACACACATTGTCTAAAATGAACAGTGACTTTTTTCTTATAAAAAAGTGAACAATAAATAACTTGCACTTTTGAAAACAAACATTATTTTCAATGTTTTTCATATTAAAAGTAGAAAATAAGCAGTATCTCTTCTAAACTAATATAACTCTTGTATATCCTGTAAATAATATTTTAAACAGTGCATTTCTTGCATCTTCTGTAAACAAATATTTTAATGTAAATAAAATGTTTTATTGTAATAGAAAATATGCCGTCTCAAGGCATCTCTGGAGCTATGTAGTGCAAAGTAAGGCTCAAGAATGGATCCATCGGCTTGTGCTACGCAAGGTTGTGACATGTCGTTAGATTTTTTTGAGAGGTGCGCGTCAGCCATGGCGAGAGGTATGCGACCACGCAAAGGCTGCGCTGTACCATACACGTGTGCTCGACGCAAAAGAACAAACCTTAAAGGATTCTGGTCACATGACTCCACACGCAGTAGGTAATTGAAAATAATTGACCCCAAAAAAAAATTGATCGATTATAGGTTTTGAATGTCGATTTCGATTACTTTTTAATTAATTGTCCAGCCCTAGCGTGTATTTTGTGTATCTGACCTTCATTTGTTTCCAAAAATCTATTTATTTATTTAGTTATTAACCAAACTCTGCACAAAAAAATACGCTCATTTTTAGCATTTTATAGTTCGTCCCAAAATGAAAATGTACTCTATATTTACTCACACTCAAGTATTTATAAGCCTTTATGAAATACAAAATATGTTATTTTGAAGAAAGCTGAAAACATGTAACCATTGACTTTTATAGTAAGAAAATAAATACAATGGATATCAGTGGTTACAGCAGGTTTTTTATCTTCTTTAATCTTCAATATCTTTAATATCTTTATCTTTAATATCTTCTTTTATGTTCAACAGAAGAAAATCAAGCAGGTTTGGAACAAGTGAAGGGAAATTAAATTATGGCAAAACTTTTTTTTGTCTTCAAGATGATTTAAAACAACATTTACAAAAAAATCAGCTTGACATTTAGCATAGTATTTTATTTGATTTTTTTCATCAAAATAAGTGCCACCATGTAAAACAGATATAGTGACACTGTGACACTTACTATATATCAAAAATGATCTATTTGCTGTCTTCCCTGCGTGCACTTGGCATAAATAATTGTTTTCTTTTTTATTTGCAGTTGATTTAACTTTTACTTTTTGTAGCCTATTTATTTATTTATTTATTTATATTCGTATTTTTAAATGATGGTGTTTAATGCATTTCAGGTGTTTTTCAGAAATTTTAATGCTAACGTTTAATAATTTGGTAGATGGTTTTATTCAAAGTGACACACAGTTGAGGACATTGGAAGTAATAACAAAAGAAGAAACCTAGGAGCTAAAGAGTACAGTGGTTTTGATCATCCAGTGTTATTTTAGGATCATCTATATTGCATTGTTTTTATACTTATTTTTGCTTATTTTCAGTCATTTTATTGGGTTTTTACCATTTTTTAATCCATGAGGTGAAACACAGAATTGTTAATTAAAATGAGTACTGAAACTATGCAAATAAAGAATACTTAAAATAAATAGGAGTCAAATGTATTTACAGAATTCTCTTGTGACATTTTTAGAGGCTCTTGACTGTGTTACACATAAAGGTGTGTTAAGGCTTAGGTTTCAGTGCTTAGATTATATGACTGTTAAGCAGTGACATGATCTCCTGTGATGTAACAACAAAATTGTTTAAAAAAGTAATCATTGTTAAGTGACCTGAAGCCTCAAATGTATTGATCATGCTCAACTATACATGTAACTGACAAGAAACCAAACATCTGAGATGGTGTTGTATATAACAAGACAAATACCTTGAAATAAACTGCCAGTGCATTTTCTGTTATTTTACAGACTTATTTTACTATATATTATTTCTTATACATTATATTATTTCAGACTACTAAAATGTCAATAAAAGTCACTTTGTTAAACTGTATAGTTGAATTTTCAACATCAAAAGTCGACAGATTTTCAACATCAAAAGTCAACATCCCATAATGCAATTCACATCTGTAAATAAACAGAAAACACTTGTGAATCACAAAATGGGGAAACTTTTAATTAACAGATACTTTTTTTAAAGTGGATGTTTAGCAGAATAATTCAATTTTTCAACTAAAGAAGGTTACATATATCCGACAACAGCACATGCTTAAGAAACGATGAATTGAGTTAGAAATTAATGATAATACATGGTGTCGTTCAGCATTTCATGTTTTGATAAACATACTGCAATCTTATATAACTTTACTTAATTATTGGCATTATGTAAAATAAAACTAAAAGTCCCGTTTCACTCAGATTTAATAATTAAAAGAGTTTTCATTTCTATTGCGTTGAGATTTTGTGTAGTATCGAGATGGTGTTACCCTACACTGATGGTTACCCTACACGAGATGGTGTTACCCTACACTGCAAAAAAATGCAGGGTTGTACACAATTCCTTCATGTTGTCACAACACAAATTGATTAAGTTAACTTATATTTGTTTTTATATTTGTTTGAACATAAAACGATTAAGTTGTGCAAAAAAACCTTAAGGACACCTATTTTACCCCTTTTTCAAGATTTAAGACAAGTCTTTTGTGTCCTCAGAATGTGCCTGAAAAGTTTCAGCTCAAAACACCTATCCGATTATTTGTTATAACTTTTAAAATATTGAAATTTACTGCTCTGAACACATTGTAGCTGTTTTTGTTGCCTGTGCCTTTAATGCAAATGAGCTGATTCTCCTCAACCCCCTATCCAGTGCCTGTCAGAGTGTGACTGAATCTCTAGCAGTGTCCGATAAACAACACAGTGACAGACATGAAGGAAGCAGATCTCACGTAATGTTTGTGAGAAATACTACAGTAAGAACTTTCCCAATGATTATTTGATGTATTTGTTGTGGAGTTAATTCAAGCCTATCTGCGGCGATGAGTCACACACAATGCCATTATAAAGTTCTCGCACACACACACACCGCATGCATGTTTAACTTTGCACTGTTTTTGCACGGTAAATGTGACTGACAGGATACACATTAATATCCACTGCTTCATGGATATTTGTTATGTTAATGTACAAAATAAACCTGATTTAACGTCCACCAATTGAACCGTCTTCTTTTATAATTGTACTGACATGTGGCTGTAGTGATAAAGACGCTAAAATCGCTGTAATTCAAACATGCACTGTTTTAAAAATGTTTTAAAGTTGTTAAACTCATTCTTGATCACATTTGATGATGATTGATGACCACAGCAAGCTCACATCTTGCTTACATCTTACTTGTGTTGCTTTCTGCACATCCTGTTTTGTTGATATGATTATTCACGAGATCACACTTACAGATGTTTAAGAATAAAGCGTATTTGTCATGCTGTCTAGGGAGAGGGCTTTGAGCTCAGGGAAGACACCCCAACTCGTGTTATTCCCCTTATCAGGGAATAGAGAGAAGTTGGGGTTTGAGCTAAGTGTCTAGCCCAGCCCCAGAACGCTCCCCCCGGGTAGATAATGTTTAAGAGGTGAGGTGTCGGGGTGGTGAAGGGATGCTAAAGTCGTGAGATAATGCATGTAGGACGGCTTTGGTATTTATAGGGGTTTAGTCTAATGCTAATTTGGATAATAGAATGATTGTCAATGACGTATTGAATTGCTGAAACATCTATGCGTGCTCCTCCCGAAATTTGTTTATAAAACATCACTAAGCGTTACTATGGAGACATGTTAATACATTTCTGTCAATCAATTTGGTGGGCAGAGAAACTGCAGTCCTATGTCACGTTGCGGTGGGCCTCAAAATGGGAGGGATTTGGATCCTATTTTAACGTCAGGAAATAAAAAAAAAGAGACTTACTTTATATCGGTCCAATATGACTGTGGACACACTATACCTGCACACAGTTTTGTCAAAACAGCTTACAAAAGTTGATTTTCATCATAGGTGCCCTTTAAGATTTGGGCAAAAGTCATTTTAGTGTATTTTTGTTTTAAAACGTTTAGGCTTTGTTTTGATTATCCCTGGTGTCCACACTTCTCCGGCATCTCTGACCTACTAAAATTAACAATTTTGAACAATATAGACCCCTGTTTTATTGGGAAAGCTGTTAGCTTCAGAATAGATGGGGCTGAAATGCAAACTTTTGAAAAAAAAAAAGTCAACAATCGCTATTGTGTGTCGTTACATGATTTTTCATCTGACACAACCAATAGACAATAGGCATTTACCCAGCAAGATATGTGCGTACAGTGAGCGTGAATGGTTGTGTATCATGCATTTTATATTGTATAGTGTGGACAGACTTCGTTCATTGCTAGATGTGTCATTTTTGAAGATTTATTCGGTGGCATATTTTTGATGGCTGGTTGTTGCCACCTATTGGTTAAATAACGTAATTGCTGCCTAAAACTTTCATTTTTGAGCGTCAAGTTAAATGCATATAATGGTGATTTTAATCTTTACCATAAACATCAGTGGTTATATCTAAACTATAAACTGTTATTCTAGTATATCTGCGTTATTTGCCTGTTTTTAACTTCATAAATAACTTAAAAGACTAAAGACTGAATCTCTTTCTTGATTTTTGCACTTTTCAAACACGGATTTGAATGCAGCAATTCGAAGGATTAATAAACATACACAAATCACCATCATTTATAATTTATGTTGCGTGGTTGTTGAGATCCCAATCTTTTAATGATTATTTGTGCAGCTTACACGGAATGCTTTAATGCAGGCTAAACAGTTAGTGACAAAAAACACCTTTAATAACCTAAGAAACCCACCACATCCTGAATAACCTACCACAACTTTTTTTGTCATCATTATATTTTGCAGGAAATCCTAAATGCTTTCACACTTGTGATTTGAATGACGCGAGAGGCGATCTCGCTGCGATTGTTATAAATTTAGTCCAGTAAAAAAAATTGATTAATCCGCAGGTGACGTGTGTTTCAAACCATGGGTTGTGATCCGTGCGAATCATGGATCAACTGTGATCTGTTACACCCCTAGTGCAAACCACTGAGCCACCATGCTGCAACAAGAAGAGTTTTCTTCCTAAAATGTTTTCTTTTCCTCTTTTAAAATGAAACCACACTTGTGTAAACACGGCTTGACCCAAGTAATTGAATTACTTTTTGAATAATTAAACGACTTTTAAACAAAGTATTAAGAAAAGTAGTTTAAATGGTGACGTAATTAGTAATTAACCACCTTTTTGAAGTAAGTTACCCAACGCTGCTTATATAACCCCTTGTAACTTTAATTAATTGTTCACAAGCACAATGTCCACAAGCAATTACACTGCAAATCAGGCCGTTAAAGCACGACTCTTTCAATCAACACAGTAAAGCATAATAATAACGGTGCACAGGTCAGTTACAGCGCTTTCCCTTATAGAGTTACCATTAGCCAGAAAGGCTATCAGCGCTGATGGATGGCCGTAAAAAGACACTCGACTACAGAGAGTCAGGTTGATGCTCTTTGTCTAAAACTTGTACACAGAGAAAGCAGCAAGATGTCAAAGGATAAGCGGATTGTGTTTGCGAGTCGTGGTCGGTAATACAAACTCCTAATCTCCACAATACACAGTTTCCTTAGAAATGACTAAGACTTTTTTAGACGATTGGACAAAATGCAATTTAAGTGTTTTTGTTTAAAGAATGAACATTTAATAAGGGCTGCCAGCTTGCTATCAGTAAATTGGTATATATTTGTAAATGATCTTGCAAGGATCTTTAATTGTTTTCTGAAGTTTAGGTTTTTAAAGTAGACTGTAAAATTGCAGGACTCTATACAATGCATTCATGTTGTCCGAACACAAATTGATTAAGTTAGCTTAATAAATGAATGTGGATTGAACATAAAATATTAAATTGTCCCCAAAAAAGCTGTTGTTTCAGCTTATTTTTAATAAGTAGTTTGAACAAGCAGTAAAATATTTTTTGACTGTAAAACCAGTTGTCTACTGTATTTATTTGTCTTTTATTTTTGTAATCAAGATTTGAAATATCCATTGGCACCGTGGCTCAGTGGTTAGCACTGTTGCCTCACAGCAAGTGGTTTGAGTCCCGGCTTTTTTTTTGTCCATAATGATTTTTGCCTTACAGCAAGAAGGTCACTGGTTTGAGTCCCAGCTGGGCCAGTTGGCATTTCTGTATGGAGTTTGCATGTTCTCTGCTTGTGTGCAAAAGGCTGCATATCCAATTTAAACACTCACATACTGTACACACTCTCCATTACCACTTCAGTAATTAAAAACAACTTAACGTTGACTTCAGTGAATACTTAACTATGTGATTGAACTTTTGAATCAGGCTTTTTTTGTCCGTAATGATTTTTGCCTCACAGCAAGAAGGTCACTGGTTTGAGTCCCGGCTGAGCCAGTTGGCATTTCTGTGTGGAGTTTGCATGTTCTCCTCATGTTCTTGTGGGTTTCCTCCAGGTGCTCCGTTTTTCTCCACAGTCCAAAGACATGCGATATAGATAATTTGAATAAACTAAATTTTTCTTAGTGTGTGTGTGTGTGTGTGAGAGAGAGAGAAAAAGAATGAGTGTGTATGGGTGTTTCCCCAATACTGGGTTGCAGCTGGAAGGGTGGTTTCAGTTGTCAGTGGTTAACTGTCAGTTATTGGTTTCCACATAAAAATATTTGTATCTGCTAAAAGTTCTATGTTGTGTGTCCCTACATTTAAATCATTGTGTTACTTGTGGTTTTTGCTAATTGTGAAATTTTCTAGCAGCTTCTTTTTTTGTGGTCAACTTTTTAAATTGTTTTCAGAGATAAGATAAACAGAAAATTACATACAAATGTTCAAAGTGAAAGGTGCAACAGACACATTATTGTTAACTTAAGTCAGAAGAAAAAAAGGGAAGGAAAAAAATTACTAGCAGTTTCTGAGTGAAAAGTTTCTAAAAAAAAATTCACTGCGAAATCAGAATCAAAATAAGAGCATTACTTCATACTTTCAGATAGCATTCTATGTACATTTTTAGATGTTCACTTTGACAGATTTTAACAGGGGAAAATAAATACACTACCTGACAAAAGTCTTTCCGTCAATCCCAGTTGTAAGAGCAACAATTGACTTCCAGATGATCATTTGGAAAAGTGGCAGAAGGTCAATTTTTCCCATGAATCATCTGTTGAACTACATCCCAATCATCACAAATACTGCAGAAGATCTTTTGGTACCCGCATGGACCCAAGATTCTCACTGAAATCAGTTAAGTTTGGTGAAGGAGAAATCATGGTTTGGGGTTACATTCAGTATGCGGGTGTGCGAGAGATCTGCAGAGTGGATGCAACATCAACAGCCTGTGGTATCAAGACATTTGTGCTGCCCATTACATTACAAAGCACAGGAGAGGGCAAATTCTTCAGCAGGATAGCGCTCCTTCCCATACTTCAGCCTTCACTTCAAAGTTCCTGAAAGCAAATAAGGTCAAGGTGTTCCAGGATTGGCCAACCCAGTCACCAGATATGAACATTATTGAGCATGTCTGGGGTAAGATGAAGGAGGAGGCATTGAAGATGAATTCAAAGAGTCTTGATGAACTCTGGGAGTCCTGCAAGAACACTTTCTTTGCCATTCCAGATGACTTCATTAATAAGTTATTTGAGTCATTGCAGAGATGTATGGATGCAGTCCTCCAAGCTCGTGGGAGTCATACACAATATTAATAATTTTTTCTACTACAGCATGACTTTATATTCTATAATGTACACTATTTCTGTTAAGTGATAAGACGTTTGTATAAGCAAAGTCAGACCTTACTGTCCTAATGAAATAAATACAAATCAAGGCATCAGATTTTATTTTGGTAAAATGTGCCTTTCATATAAGCCACTTCTGATACCAAATGATCAACTAGAAGTCAAGTTATTATTTGTTGTTCCTAAAACTTGGATAGACGACAAGACTTTTGTAGGGATTCTGGTAGTGAAATTTGGTAGTGTAAATGCAGTGATATTGAAAGATTATATTTCGCAGTTTGAATAAACCCAAAATCAAGCCTTGTTTATCTGATAATTAGATGACTTCTAGAGTGATACAATAATAATTGAATGGTAAATAAGATGCCTTGGGGTACATTTGCCAAACCGTGTTGTACTATGATGGATATATGATATCACCATTTTCACAAAATCATATTCTGAGATGAAAGCCATATCATTTTTATAACTTGCACTTTTTATCTTGCTTTCAAAACCTTGCATTTTCATGCTCGACAAAAAGCCATTGTTGTGTAAATAAATGGCCAAATTGAAATAGTTACATTTTATGTTAAAAGCAGTGTTGTGTAAAATCACTTTGCTAGTTTTAAATGAATTCAAAACATTTTCAAATCTGTCAGCAGATTTTGGCTGCAGAACTCAAGAAATTAAATATCATCAATGTCCTTGATTTGAATGCAAATCTACATTGTGCTCGCTTGTCATCATTGGGGTTGTCTGATATTATTTACAATTGCGTTTCTCAAATGGCCTCTATAAGATATGAGACATATCGGACTGTATTCAGATACCTATTCATGCCATGTGACTGACACTGCTTTGGAAAATATGAGCACAGGTGGAAACTCCAACCCATCCTCAACCACACGTACGTGCCTCATGCTAAGCTGCTCGTGTGCAAAAGGCTGCATATCCAGTTTAAACGCTCACATACTGTACATTTCTGTCACCACTCTCCATTACCACTTCAGTAATTAAAAACAACTTAACTTTGACTTCAGTGAATACTTAACTATGGGATTGAATTTCTGAATCAGGCTTTTTTGTCCACAATGATTTATTTAGTAATAAATAAGCTTTGTTGTACGTTGTTGTCTTCTATTTATGTGCAAATGTCTTGTTGTATGTATTTCCATGAAACAGCACTGTATTAAGTTACAGAGATGGTCACCCTATAGCACCTGCAACCTTTAAGCTACACACCTACGTTTAGGTCTGTAAGGACACGAGGATTTTTCTATGCTTTATATTTTAATACAGTTTATTATGGGATATATGTTTAGTGTAGAAGCAATATTAGCTGCTGAAAGGGGTGAAATTCATTCAAAAGATCAATTAATATTTTTTCTGACTGAAATCTTGCTTATATTTTTATAATATATTAATATTGGTTCGTATTGTATTATATAAATATGTTAAATGCCGTTTGCAGCAAAATTGTTCATACTGTACAAAAAAACGTTCATACCTACTTGTAATTCATGGTGTTTTTGTTATATTTTCAGTTTACTTTAGTAACATTGCTGTTTGAGCATGAAATTGGTGCTCAAAAATGAGTTATTCTCTATATCAGTTAGAGCAATTTCTGTACTTTGAAATCCTTATTTTAGCTTTTTTGATAAAAACAACAACTGAACATTTTTAAATACCGATGACTTGTGTTAACAGTTAATAATATTGTAAATGGATCAAATCAAATTAATTTTATTATAATTTAAAGCACAGCACTCTGTTTTATTATGCTGGCATTACACTGCAAAAATGCTTTTCTTTTTGTTTTCTTTCAAAGCAAAAACAAGACTATTTTGTGAACCCTAACAGTTAATAATATTGTTGTTGCGCATGGATGCTATGCAAACCGGGGCCGTTCCAAATGCAGCTTTATTATGAGAATGGTCAATCAGGCAGGGGTCAAATACCAGCAAAAACAGTGCAGTAGACAATCCAGAAGCGTAATCCAAAAACAGGCGAAAGGTTCAGGGCAGGCAGCAAAGGGTCAAAACACAGTCCAAGGTCAAAAACACAGGAAACAAGGAAAACCACTTACGTACAGACAGCAACAGCTAAACAATACTCAGCAACACGTGTGTGGAACAGAGGGGTTTAAATAGTCCAAATAATCAATGATCATGAGTATCAGCTGTGAGTGTGTAATCAGTCAGGATCTGGAACTGGTTGTGTGTGTGTGGTGCATGACTGGGTTTTGTAGTCCATTTACCAGCAGATTTGCACAGGCTGGATCGCTGGTGATCGTGACAATTGTAAATGGAACAAAGTGTTTTATTTTTTTATTTATTTTTTTATTTTATAAGCAAAAATAATTTTCTTTTTGTTTTCTTTCAAAGCAAAACCAATACTATTTTGCTAATCCCGTTGTCAGATTATGTTGCAAGTTTTAAAGAAAAAACTACTTAATTTGATTTATGTTGGAATATTTAATCAATTCCATGTGTTCAATAAAAAAGGTCAGAGGTTTTTCTTCAATATCAAAAATCTTAGTAATTTATTGGATACAAATTAATAATTTGATTCACAGAATTCTGATATCCCCAATGCAATGCAAAAGTTACATTCAGGAGGTGCGCAACAACTTTCATTTTCTGATTCGCAGTTTTATATGCAGGTGACATTAACAGGTGGAGTTTAGTGAAATTCGTCACTTCTCAATCATTCTCCAGTCCTCCATAGGCTGCACCCATACATACTTCCTCTTTTTTTTTACTAATTCTAAAAAGCACAAGACTTCTCAACTGCAAATTCTGTGTTCATTTTCAACTCATCTCTGCTCTGCTCACAGGACGACAATCAGGCCTTTGCAATTTGATCAGCTTCATCTACTTCTGCAAAAATGCTTCATTAGTCTACAAGGCATATCACATTCGAGAAGAAGTTTGGTTAATATATATCACCTTAAGCAATACAAATACAATTGTTCAATGCAAAAAAGAGACAAAAAAAAATGTATTTTCAACATTTACTTTGAAAACGACAATATTTCAAGTCAAGTCGAGCTTTATTGTCATTCCACTACATGTGTGGACATACAGAGGACGTAATGCAGTCTCGCAGGACAACGTTTCTTGATTTAAGAATTTGTAGAAATTTGGACTAGAAACTAAACAAAAACTCTAAGTAAAGCATTTTTTCTAGTGTATATTAGAAATTGTAGATAGCTTGTTAAAGATAAACTTATCCAGCATATGTTTGATGCAGCAGATGCCCTTTCAGCTGCAACCCAACACTGGGAAACACCCATACACTCTTTCACACACATACACCATGGCTAACTTATCGAATTTACCAATAGCGCATGTCTTTGGACTGTGGGGGAAACCAGAGCACCCAGAGGAAACCCATGCCAACACAAGGAAAACATGCAAATTCCACACAGAAATGCCAACTGACCCAGCCGGGGCTCGAACCAGTGACCTTCTTGCTGTGAGGTGATCGTTCTACCCACTGCGTCACCGTCACACCATTAAAAGATAATGATATTATTAAATATGCTTATTTTTAAATGATTTATACATTGATGACCATATTATTTTACATTTGAATGTTTAACTTTTGTACTTTTAGACTCGCCAGAAAACCATAAAGCACTATTTATTTATTTATTTTTGCTTGTAATTTATAATAATTTATGCAGATGCACTGCATAGAAAATGGCTTGATCATCCCAGTGGATCTAAATGAATAAAATCTTTCCAAATAGAGCTATTCAGTTCATCTGGTGAAGTTATATTAAAATCGCAAAATATATCGTGCAGCCCTGCCCAAAATCCATTCTTTGTTTCGAACATGATGCATCTTCACACACAGGTTTTACTGGGATCTGGTGATGCTCTGCCTGATGATGGGGAACCTGGTCATTCTTCCATGGGGAATTACCTTCTTTGAGGACCAGAACACCCTGCCGTGGATCACCTTCAATGTGGCCTCCGACACACTCTTCCTGGCTGACCTCGTCTTCAACTTTCGCACCGGCATTATGGAAGGCGACAATTCCCAAATCATCCTGGACCCCCAAATCATCAGCCGGCGTTACCTGCGAGGCTGGTTCCTGGTGGACTTCATCTCCTCCATACCAGTGGACTACATCTTCCTGATAGTGGATATAGAGTCCCGGCTGGAGTCAGCGGAGGTTTATCGCACCGCCAGGGCTTTACGCATCGTCCGCTTCACCAAGATCCTCAGCCTGCTCAGACTGCTGCGCTTGTCCAGACTTATACGGTACATTCATCAGTGGGAGGAGGTGAGCAACCGATAAATAAAATATCTTTGCAGAAAATGTATGCTTTTGTCAAACGGAGACATAAAATACCTGTTAGCTTATACTTTTTATTTCAAGTCTTTGTTAGAACCACTTTCATTTAATAACTTAATCAATCTAAGAAGTTACTTTTCTTTTTGCTTAACATATTGAAGACATTGTAGGCAATTATATTGTTTTCATACTTAAATCATTTAGTTTTTAATTAGATTGATTATACTATAATCCAACATTTTTTTAAATATGCGGTGAACAGTACTTTATTCGCAAATGCAATAATTTAAATTTCCAACTTCAGGTTATTTTTGGTTAACATAACAAAGTCTTTGATGACTATTAATTTTAGCTATTAGGCAAACATTTAGTCAAATAATATTAGTCTAACGCAAACATAGCCAAAGCCATATCACCCTGCAGCCCAAGACCGGTTACTCACTGAAGCTAAGCAGGCCTGAGACTGGTGAGTAGAGTCTGTCTGCGGACTTCAAGGCAGGGGCGTAACATGAAGGGGCGTAACTTGTAGTACGTTAGAGGCATAACTTGACGTTATGGAAACCAACATGTCAAAACTATGTTGTCGGCAACATAGTTACATCAGTTATTAATGTCTCCACGTACTCTACACCTAAACCCAACTATCACAGTTATTAACGTCTATATTACCACACCCCTAAACCCAACCATCTCAGTTATTAACGTCTACACCTTTCCCAACCCTAAACATAACTATCATTATTATTAACGTCTACACCTTCCTCAACTCTAAACCTAACCATCATCATTATTAACGTCTACACCTACCCCTACCCTAAACCCAACCATCAGAGTTATTAACATCTACACCTACCTCAACCCTAAACCCAACTGTCATGGTTATTAATGTCTACACATTCCCCAACCCTAATCCCAACTATCATCATTAATAACGTCTACACCTACCCCAACCCTAAACCCAACCATCATAGTTATTAACATCTACACCTACCCTAACCCTAAACCCAACCATCATCATTATTAACGTCTACACCTACCCCAACCCTAAACCTAATCATCATAGTTATTAACATCTGCACCTACCCTAACCCTAAACCCAATCATCATAGTTATTAACATCTAC
>CAIGQZ010000253.1:2104103-2121969 GCA_903798205.1 Danio tinwini | reverse complement strand
ATCCATCCATCCATCCATCCATCCATCCATCCATCCATCCATCCATCTTTAGCCTGAATTAATTAGATCTGAAAAATACTATTAAAGCTAATAAATAATAATACATAGCTTTAATAAATATTATAGAACTTTAGTAAATAATAATACATTCTTTAATTAATAATAATAATAAATAATACATAGCTAATATAAAAATTATTTTTCTAGGGAAATGTTATATCGTAAGAAATATCATTATCGCAATACTCAACAACTACATTGCATTTTTCTCCAATGTTGTGTATCCATAGTTCTTATAATGCTGTTTTGATACAGTGTGATCAAGATTGGAACCAACTGTAATCACGTAACCAAAATTTACTAGCTTCTGAAAACATTATTAAAGGGTTCCTACGATGCATAATCAACTTTTGGAAGCTGTTTTGACAGAAACGTGTGTAGGTATAGTGTGTCCACAGTACTATTGAAGTGATATAAACACAGCAAGTCTCTTTAATTAAATTTCCTCATGTTTAAATAGGATCCAAATCCCTAAATTTTGATGCCCACCACGTGATGCATCAGTGCGTTTTTTCCCACCCACAAATTGATTGACAGGCACGTGTTATCATCTGTAATAACGTGTATAAACATGTCCACAGAACAGGATTTGCAAAGAAACTGTGATTAAAAGATCTGTTCCAACTCTCTGTGATTAGCTGCACCTCAATAATGAGTTTTACAAGTTTAAAAGTTTTTAAAACAGCATGTTTGTAATAAAGAACAGACAGTAAAATTGCGATGTAATTCATAACCGCTGGATTGTCACAGCCTCATAGTGTCATAGTACACAACTATAAACGAGGATGCTTCAATCTCACAACAAGAGTCCTGGTTTGTGAACTAAACCAAGCAAAATGCTAGTGTTTGTAAGGGCTAGTAGCTGTATTCCTAATTCCCCATCTTGTATTGTATGCTTGCCCTGCAGGAGATCGTGAACTATAACTGTCGAGGGTTGGTGGCTAACATGCCCCTCTTTGCAAATGCCGATCCTCACTTCGTCACAGTGCTCCTCTCAAAGTTACGTTTTGAGGTCTTTCAGCCGGGTGATGTCATCATTCGTGAAGGGACGCTGGGTCGTAAGATGTACTTCATCCAGCATGGCTGTGTCAGTGTGATCACTTCAGAAAATAAAGAGAAGAAACTGAATGATGGCTGCTATTTTGGGGGTGAGTTTGTTTGTTTTTTTAGATGCGAAATTTAGCTTTAGTTAACTCCGAAATGAAAAATCTCATAATTGTTTCAGCCTCATGTCCTGTAATGCTTCCTGATAATATGAGACATTTCTAACACTTATTTGGGTAAAATATCGATAAGCAATTGAAGGCAGCCTAAAACCTATTAATAAATCAAAATTGTGGTCAGCTTTGATTATAAATACATAAATTCATCCTGTTCCGTTTGTTTTCCAGAGATATGTCTGCTGACCCGTGGACGCCGCACAGCCAGCGTCAGAGCCGACACTTACTGTAGACTTTACTCTCTCAGCGTGGACAGCTTCAATGAAGTCTTGGAGGAGAATCCGTTAATGAGGAGGGCCTTTGAGAACGTAGCAGTCAACAGATTGGGCCGCGAGTCAAACGGCTATGAGCATTCCTACAAGAACATGGAGGATGACGGGGACTAATATATTCTTTCGCTTTCTGTGAACTTTGAGCGGATAAGTGTTATTGTCTCCACATAATTCACTTTAACGACAATGTACAATTGCAGTATGGTGTGATTTATTTCATTCAAATAGTGATTTATGATTATATGATGTATAAAAACACACTACCTGACAAAAGTCTTGTCGCCTATCCAAGTTTTATGAACAGCAAATAAGTGAATTCTAGTTGACTTCTTGACTTCTAGTTGACCATTTGGTATCAGAAGTGGCTTATATGAAAGGCAAAGGCCTCTAGATTACACTTATTTTACTTAAATAAAACTTGATTATGACTTGATTTTTAATTATTTCATTAGGACAGTAAGGTCTGACTTTGCTTAGACAAAAGTCTTGTCACTTAACAGAAATAATGTACAGTATAGAATATAAAGTCATGGTGCAGTGGAAAAAGATGTATGTGTATGACTCACATGCAATGACTCAAATAACTATTAAAATAATTATTAATAAAGTCATCTGGAATGGCAAAGAAAACATTCTTGCAAGACTACGAAAGTTCATCAAGATTCTTTGATTTCATGCTCAATAAAGTTCATGTCTGGTGATTGGACTGGCCAATCCTGACTTTCTTTGATTTTAAGAACTTTGCTGTGGAGGCTGAAGTATGAGAAGGAGCGCTATCCCGCTGAAGAATTTGCCCTCTCCTGTGGTTTGTAATGTAACGGGCAGCACAAATGTCTTGATACCTCAGGCTGTTGATGTTGCCATCCACTCTGCAGATCTCTCGAACACCCCCATACTGAATGTAACCCTAAACCATGATTTTTCCTTCACCAAACTTGACTGATTTCTCTGAGAATCTTGTGTCCATGCTGGTTCCAATAGGTCTTCTGCAGTATTTGTGATGATTAAGATGCAGTTCAACAGATGATTCATGGGAAAAATCGACCTTTTGCCACTTTTCCAAATGATCAACTAGAAGTCAGGTTATTATTTGTTGCTTTTACAACTGGGATCGATGACAAGACTTTTGTCAGGTATAAAATAAGCAAGATTAGACTTATGCTGGGTTCTCGTCAAACGCAAAAAGAACACACGGTTGTGTCACTTGGTCTAGTTTACTCACGGGATGTTTTTTGAACTTCACTTTCTTTTTTAGGTGAATATAGGTGAATTGTAGTTACCCAGCAGGCACACAACATCATATGACATAGATCTTTAGTCCTATTTTGGTTGCGACATCAGTTGACATTGATATTTGTTTGGTTTTAGGCTGTGGCATTAATTAACCAAAATCCAACATGACATGACATCCATACAACATTTAAGTCTAACATCAGTAGACGTTTATTTTTGGTTGGTTTTATGTTGTGTAATCATCTTGACTTTGGAGTCTGACCTCAAACTGACGTCAACACAATTTTCATATCAACCAAAATTTAAAGTTAGTCTGACATTGGAGTCCAAGGCCAATTTTACATCTGTGTGATGTCTGGTGCACGCTGGGTAATTTACTCCTGTGAATACTTAAATTTGGTGTGAACCCAGCATTTTGTAGTTGACTTTTGAGATACTGGATCCATATGATTAGTTTTTTTCATACATAAACCATTAGATTATTATCATATATGCAGCAATATTTAGTAAGCAATATTTATATGTTAATATTAAATAAGCATGTAAAAAGCACACCCCAAAATTACTCGTTTATTTTTTCTAAGGGTGTGTTCACACTTGGCAGGTTTGGTTTAATTAAAACAAATTCTGGAGCAGTCGCTTTGTTAATGCAGTTCATTTAATGAACGAGATCTAATCCACTTCCCTGTGAGCTCCGGCATGGGTTGAAATATGAAAAAAGAGCACAACACAGACTAAAGAAAGCTATACAAACCAAATACAGGATGTGATATCATAAGACGTAACCATTAAAAGGGCAGAATGCTCAAGCATACTTGTATTCTTAACGTCATAGGGGCAGTGTTGTTCAATATAGCCATTGAAAACAGTCTCTTTGCAAAAGATTTTTTTTGTGTATGAGTCAGGGGGATTCTTGTTGCTCTTTTGACTTTTTACACAAGTTTTAAGGTCTTTACAAGGCCTCAAATGTAAAAAAAAATTCCCTGCATTTGCACACATAAAATGAGTTGGTTTAGCCAAGTGCACAGCATTAATTTTGGGTATTCTGTCACAAAATATACAACAAAAGTCATTTTTTATCTTATTATCTGACTAAATGTAAATGTCAGAACACTGGACTAATCAGAAGTGAACTACAAATTTCGACATATGACAATAATATGCAAATTAGCTAAAAAATGCTACTTATCACCCATCATGCTTGCACTTTCACAAATAAGAATTTAATAAGAGAGCTCTCTAATTTCCCATTCAATTTTTACTAGTGACAATTACATTTAGAGAGCCCTTTCATTTAATTCTTACAGAATTACAACCAGAGAACTTTACGATGACATTTTTACTAGTAACATGTTTCTATTGACTTCCATACATTTATGATCACAGAGCATTTACTAGTAAAAATTTACATTAAAGATATGGTCAATTGCAGAGCTCTTATTAAATTAAATTGGAGAGCTCCCTAATTGAAATTATTACTAGTAACAATTGAATTTAGGAGTTCTGCACTTCCATTGTAATTATGATCAGTAATACTGTGCTTTTTAAGCTAATTTAACTTGCCATAGGGAACATATACAGTAGTTACTACTCAACTTCTGCAGCCTTCAGATCTACTCCCTGCGCATTTTGCATAGTTTTGCATACGTTTACTCAACTCATAAATATTTTTTTGACATCGCTTACATTGAAAAAAAAAACAGACAGCAGCATGTAACAGTGTTGCACTTATTGACACATTAATCACTGTTGTGCTGCTGGTGGAAGGACATTTGATCTATTATCTATTCCTGATGTAGGTAAACAATCAAATATAATTCAGTTTTTTTATGATTGTACAACAATAATCGAGATTACACTAAATTCTGGATCAATCTCGAGCACTTAAAGATCATACATTGTAACAAAAGACATCTGTTAACAGAAAGACGAGGCCGAGCGGAGACATCCTGCCCAATGTCATCTTAACGTCAAATTAAAGTATTAAACAATATGAGTCACATAATCACTGATTAAACTCATTTCCGTTTGGCCTGAGTCCTACTCATCGGTCATAATCAGCTGAAACCCCTTTAAGAAGTGGTTGAATTCAGATGTGTGTTTTACGACAAGCACATTTAAAAAAAAAGATTTTGTTAGTAAAATGTCTGCTTTGTGGATGGAAATAAAAATATGTATTGTTTTGCCCCACCTAAAGTGTGAAACCTGCAGCTGATTTGTGACTGTTGTTGATCAACAACTTGGATTCTGAATATTAGCCTATACATGTTTGTTTAATTGAATGTCTTCCACAGCACTAAATGATCAAATCTGTTCACCTACACTATATGTGATGATTACTCTTAAGGAATTGTTGTTTCATTTAGGCCAAATAGTTTTCATTTAATATGAAATAAAATGGTGAAATTATATATAACTTTACTAGAGTGGCTCCAAAACAATAATATGATTAAAAATATATATAATATCAGGTATCAATGGTTCTCAGCAAGGCACAGGACATCAACAAGACGTCAGATTGACGTTGTATCCCAACGTCGTGGGGACATTACATTTTATTTGGAAATGAAAATCGGCTTGACATCAGAACCCAACGCCAATGTCAATGTCCAACGTTCAACCTAAAATCAACCAAATATCAACATCTAATGATGTTACAGCTTGACATTGTGTGGACGTTATCACTATGGCGTCTATCATCAGACATTGGATTTTGGCTGCCATACCTGACGAATAAATGTCAGTATTTGATGTCAATATGACGTTGGTTTAAGATGGCTCGACGTTGGCTTTTTGTGACAATCTTTCTAACACAACTTAAAATCAACCAAACATCAACAACGTCAAAATAACATTGCCCTTAGACGCTGGCTAGACATTGCATTTTGGTCACCTGCTCTGCTGAAAGAAACAGGTTAAACCAGCCAAGGCTAGTGCTGGTTTTAGCTGGTCGACCTATCTGATTTTAGAGGGGTTTTGGCCATTTCCTGGCTTTTCAAGCTGGTCTTCGTTGGTCAGGCTGGGAAATGACCAGCTAAAACTTAAAGTTTAAAGTGGAACTGATTTTAGCTGAACTCCCAGCCTGGCTAGGCTGGTCAAGCTAGTTTTAATTTGGTCGACCAGCTAAAACAACAAGCCAAAGCTTATTTAAGCAGTTTTTTTCAGCATTGTGATGTCACAACCTAAATCTAACCTAACATTTATGTCTTATGATGTTGTGTGCCTGTTTGGACATTTCTGAACAGGCTAGCATGTTTAAGTACATGCTACATGTTTAACTATAGAATAGCCCACATTTCGTCTGAGGTAATATTTTTTGATGTTTATTTGACATAAAAATCTGCTATTCTTTTAATCTCCAAAGTGCTATACAGTTTTATGACATTACCAATGTCTTTGTTTTCCAAATAGCCTATGTATAGCTGTGTTTTCATACTTCCCATACATATTTTGAGTAAATAATGAAAGAAATGCATTGTAATTATTAAATAAAACCACATATTTGTACTAGACAAGTGTAAAATTAGATTTTTTTTCTCTGAACCCCATCTGGATTCACAAAAATGGAGAAAGTCTAAAAGTACTTTCATGTTTATTATTTAATTGTCTTTATTCTAACAGACATAAATTATTCAGTTGATGATTTGTAACATACCATACAAAAAATATTCAAATAAGTATGTTAATCACATTTTGTATTTATTTTTATAATGAGAAACAGCGCCTCCACGCACAAACAGGCCGCCGTTGTTATTACATCCGGGTCGGTCACTATATTCCTTCCGCTGTCATTTTATAACGCTGATCCAGGGAGATCACGAAGGTAAGCAGCGGTTCGGCTCTTTCTCTTATTGCTCTTTTAATATTTCGACATTTTGCTCTTATAGTTTGACGTTAATTAGTGTATTATGTCACGGCAGATTATAAAGTAAGCGTTGTGCAATGCAGCAGACCCTTAAATGTCATGAGCGTGAATATGGAGGTCACTGCGGGACGAGTCCATTTTAACGAGTTAACTTGTATCTGGCTGAAGGAGTTAAACGTAATTTGTTCGTTTATGCAATAATGTTTAATTTGAAAGTTGTGTTTGAGCTATATGTTGTGTGTTTATGCTGAGCTAATTTGTTGTGTAGGGTTTTTGTTGTGATGAGTACGTTAGTACTGTTTGCTTCATGACATTTGTTGACGTTTTGATTGCTTTTTTAAATGTGCGGATTGTTATAATTCTGAAATCCAAAAAGCTTGATTTGTAAAGTCATTGTATATGATTGGCTTATTATGTCGGTATATAACGCGTTCTCTGGTTGTCGATGTGTAAAGCTGCAATTATACAAGTAACCACTTTAGTTTGTGTTTGAGTTAACAAAAATTGTTCTGGGAACTAATAATGACATTTCTTTATATTTTATAATTAATAATTGTTATTTTAGAGCACAAAATGACAATTTGTCAAAAGAACAAAAATATGCCATGTTTTCAGACATGTTTATATGCATTTCTAGACAACACAATTTAAATGTTTTAACCAGAAGAGTTAAGAAAGCAATATTTATTTGGAAAACACAAAACCTTTTAATTTGTGACCAATGAAACATTTACCTATTTTGACCAGTTCTGCTAAATAAAATTGGTTTTTATTTTTATTTTATTTTTTATTTACTTATTTTGTTAATAACTGTAAGTAACTCTTAACAATTTGATTTATTATTCGTTTACTTATTTTGACCAGTTATGCTAAATAAAAATACATTATTAATAATTACCATTAATTAATAATTGTTTTGGAACTATTACCTTTTATTCTTTTTGTTTTGCTTTAAAGTTAGATTACAAATCAACATTTACTATCTCCATTGAAGAATTATTGTATTTTTAGTTTCAGCTTCATTTGATTTTTAAAAATATATATAATAGATTTTTTTCTTTACCTGTAAACAATTAAAAAATAATATTTGTTAACAATAAAAATTCAAGTCATAAGGACAGGAGCTGCTATTAAAGGAAAACTTGAGTTTTTTGGGGGGAAATATGCTCATTTTACAAGTCTCCTAGCATTAAACAGAGTTTTATTATTTTTACCAAAGCATTTTAGCTTAGCTTAGCATAAAACATTGAATCGTATTAGACCATTAGCAGCATCTTGCTAAAAAATGCAAAAGATTTCAATAATTTTCCTATTTAAAGCTTGACTCTACTGTAGTTGCACATGTAACAGAAAATGTCAATTTTTTCTCATGCGTCTTGGAACTTTACTTTCATTCCGGCATAATAATCAAGGAACTTTGCTGCTGTACCTTGGCTGCAGCAGGTGCAAT
The DNA here is from genome assembly GCA_903798205.1 of Danio tinwini. Taxonomy (NCBI): domain Eukaryota; kingdom Metazoa; phylum Chordata; class Actinopteri; order Cypriniformes; family Danionidae; genus Danio; species Danio tinwini. The sequence goes on along the minus strand of CAIGQZ010000253.1, from coordinate 2,113,869 downwards.
GATATTACATGTGCTGTTACATGGTATGGCAGCAAAGTTCCTTGATTTTTATGGCAGAATGAGAGTATATATTTTTAAGCCATATCAACCTAGAAAATTGCTGAAAGATATTTAATTTCATTCAGTCTTAGTACACAATGTAACTACAGAAGAGTCAATTGATAAATAGGAAAGCTAAGCTAAGCTAAAAGTGCTCCCGCCAGAGCTGAAGATGGACTGAATGGATTTGAAAATGGTGAAACTCCACAGTTTTTTTTTTTCTAGGGGAGAATTATAATGAGTGTATTTATTATTAATATGTAATGCTTTGCTACAGCTTTGTTTCTAAGGGATGCTCACTGTTTCGTTTATGTTTTCCAGGTAAAGGATGTTGTCGTGTCTCGGCTCTCCAGCACTTAGCCGGGTTCTGAGCAGTGGGGTGTCCCGTGCTCCTGTGGCAGTGGCTGTAGCTGGAGCCTCACGCAGCTCTGTGTCCTCCAGCACTGCTCCACACTGCAGGACTCTGCTCCGCTACAGCAGCACAGCTCAACAGGTGAAGCACTCTCGTCCACTCGCTGCATTACTGATCATCAGTGCACAACAACTATAATCAGTGTGTGTGTCATGCAGGAAACTCCTAAGAAGACCAAATTTGGACCTCTTGCTGACCAGGACAGAATATTTACTAACCTGTATGGACGCCATGACTGGAGGTAGAATCTATTTAGCTGTATTATGAATTATATGTAAAACTGAAGACTTTTTATAGTTCTATATTTGGGTACTTTACAATTCTTATCAGGGCTCGAAATTAACTTTTTTTACTTGGTAGCACCGGTGCTCCCAACTTCAAAAATTTAGGAGCACCAGAAAAAATGTAGGAGCACCCACCAAAAATGAACGGCACCACTGCAAATTGTATATTAAGGCATTTATTGTATTTGAAAACACCATCAATCAGGACTAACAAACCAGAAACAACTAACTAATGCTGTGATGACTTATTGATATCTGTGCAATAATTCCAAAATGAATGTCTAATAATTATAAAATATTATTAATGATGACGATGATGACAAGAATACTTACAATGAATAACATTTGTCATTATCATGCTGCCCTGAATGTGCTTAAATGCGAGTTATGTACTGTAAAAGGTCCTGCTGTTACTTTATGAAAAATAAATTTATGGTTTGCATCAAACAAAAATGAAGCATTGCAGTAAGTAATATTTATTTTGTATTATTGTTTTATATGCATGTCAATTTAATAAATAATATTTCTGCTACAGAACAAACGTAAGATTATAATCATTCAATCCAATGCTGAAAGCTGCAAATCAGTAAATAGAAAAATAATATACATCTCAAGAAAGAATGGACCAAAGAAAGTAAGAAAAGTCTCACTTCTGCCACTCTTTAAAAGTTTTGGTTTGGGTTTGTGTCATTGTAAATGCTCAATCTCATTATGCGCTGATTTTCATTTTTCTGTGTTTTGTGGAAAAGCAGGTGAGTCAGCCGACCCAATATAAGAGCAGGATTCTCGTGATGACTACCGGCGCAATACCGTTCTTTGTTATGAGCCGCAGATTCAGTTTAAACTTAGTAAAGGCGAGCTTCTTTGGCGATGATGTGTACAGTGTTGGATTTTACATTTAGCGGACATTTGCGCTGAACACGCAGTGAATGCAACGCATCGAGATTCGGGCACCTTCTCCGAGAACACTCGATTGATCTTGGCTGGCGCCCTTAAAAGCTCCCTGTTTTCTGACAGCGGAAAGCCTTGAGTGATTGACAGCTAATATGAACCAATATAGCGGCAGGGAAGTCCGATTCAGCACGTTTTTAGAAAAAAATCGAAACAAGTTGCACTACAACCATTATATGCAGTCACACAAACGCTCCCAAATTTATTATGAGGTCGCATAGATTAAATTTCAGACGCAATTTCGAAAAATGGTCGCAGTTTCGAGCCCTGCTTATGATCACTAGAGAAATTATACACACTTCTCTTTTTCTGTCTGGATGTTGTCCACAAGATTTATTTATATAAATATGTGACTTATGTGTTTATTTTGCTTAATTTATTCATATGACACCCATTCATCCAGATCCCATTCAGTTTCACTTGGTCCTTTAGAAATTGTAATCTGACGATTTTCTGCTCGGTTATTAATGACGGTTCAGAAATCTCTATTGCCACCAGAGGAATTAACTAATTTTTTTTTACTGTTACTCTTTTTGCTGTATTTTCCATCTAAGCAATCTCATTTATTAAAAGTCTTTATTGGTGGCTTTTTATTAGATGATTAAAAATCTGTGACATAACAAGACTTTAATTTTTTGAAGGCTTCTTAAAAAAAACTATTGACATTTAAAAAAAAAATTTCTCATTTATCTAAAATTATGCACAGTAGTTTGTTTAGGCTAAAGGACCCAGATCATCAGTTAACTATAGATAAATGTAAAGTTAATCTCCTATTAAAATTTTTTTGTAAAGGATGATAATTAAAGGTGCTGTATGTAAGTTTTTGACTCTTCTAAAGCATAAAAATACCATAATATGTGTGCAGATATGAACATACTTGTTTAACTGAAAAACAATACTGAAGTCAGATATTCTGCTTTGAAAATGTTTTTTTCGTGCCGGAGCGCTGTCTTTGTTTAGGTAAATTTAACCTGCACAATGCCAGTTTAGCCAATTACATTCCAGCACCCCGGAGTTACCTTGTTGGAAAACAGCATATTTCATTCATTCATTAAGAAAACTCTGAAAGCATGCGTCTGTGACTGAAATAGACAGTATCAGACGTCAAAATGAGACCGATTCAGTTCCACATGAGGTTATTAATTAGCAAATGTTATAAATATTATGAACATAAACATTAGGTGAGCAGGTTACATTGTAACCGCGTGTCCTAACAACATGCTTTGTGACGAAATACGCAGTAATGAGCAATTTGGCTGTTTGCACCAGACGAAACACAACAGTAATTTAAATACAGCCTTTCAGTAGCACAGAATATGCACTCACGAAACAGTAAGGTTTAGGACAGGGATGGGCAAACTTAATTCTGGAGGGCCGGTGTCCCTGCAGACTTTTGCTCCAACCCTAAATTAAACACACCTGCCTGCAGCTTTCTAGTGATCTTGAAGACACTTATTAGTGTGTTCAGGTGTGTTTGACTAGTTTTGGAGCAAAAGTCTGCAGGGACACCGGCCCTCCAGGATCAAGTTTGCCCATCCCTGGTTTAGAATCTATTTAAACTCACATTGTTCGCATTTAGCACTGAATAAAGCACACAAGGTTTACCTGAGATGATCACTGTCATAGGTTTCACATGTTGAGCTGTGAGAAATAGAAGCCGTTTCTAATATATCAATTCAAGGTGTTGGTTAGAACCAAAACTCATTTTAATATGGAAAATATTCCCTCTATCACGTGTCGTTGCTTTTATTTATAACACAGTTTAAATCACTCGCTCCTGTACTCAAACTGGCATCCCGCGTTTGCGTTTATTTTGATCCAAGAGTGCAATACCTAGTTCAAGTTCAACCACTGGGTGTCAAACATACATACCGCACCTTTAAACCATATTAACAAAAATAACTGCAAGCAAAAGTTCACCAACTCGCCAATTGGTAAAGTTTTTTCCTCGCCGCTGTCGTCACTGGCTTGCATGGTTCGGGATCTGTAGAGCTGCGCATCGATGGAATTGCTCTTCAGTGTTTGGACTCTCAGTAGTGATTATTAAACCACACTGAACTGAGCTAAACTAAACTGAACTTAAACACTGAAAACTGAACTGACACTGTTTCAATTCACTATAAACTTCCATGTGAAGCTGCTTTGACAGAATCTACATTGTATAAGCGCTATACAAATAAAGATGAATTGAATTGAAAAGAAAGCAGGTGAAAAACATTGTGCGCGATAGTGAAAGGATGAGCACATGCACATGGTTAACGTTAGGCCCAGTAGTAATCTGTTCAAAGCATCGTAAAAGCAAAAGCTGCAACAGCTGCTGCATAAAAAACATCTGGAGATCTCTTGAAAGCAGTAGGACTGTGGGTGCACAAGCACCGCTTTTTTTCCAATCTGTTTTAAAGAGAAACGATCGCACCAGTTGCGTTTTCAGGCACGGTTGTTTTGTGCAAGGAAATAGGAGCTTCTAAGCACTGGCACGCACCACATTAGCTGTGCCTCGCTCACAACGTCAGTGAGCGAGGATCGCCTGTGTCTCACCGTGTGCCTGATCATCCCCCCGATCGGTATTCACCTGCTTTCTTTTGCTCACGTGAACAGTTATCAATCGTGCTGCTTCTCTATTCTGATAGCACATTTGCACGCATATTGACAAACGCTCTTAAACTAAAATTCTAATCTTTAGGGCCATGCAGCTCTGACAATTTAAAAATTATTTTCAACCAGCCAAAGTGACTAGTGGGAGTGTCTGTCTAACCCTCCACAGCTGAAATATACCCGCATTTGGCGGGCTGGCAGGTGTTAATGTAAAGACCTGTATATATAAACTAATCTAGATTAATCTTGGAATTAATCTAGATTAAAATGGCTCATTTGAATTCTGCTGAAGGCATTCAGAATATGTGTGCTACCCAAATAATAAGTCTTTGAGAACGGGTTTCTCAAGCCAGGTGGCGCATTAGACCAGGGGCTCATCTCCTGTGTCAAAAATGCATCACAAACTGCTTGAGGAACTGTTCTACTGTGATAATTGGTGATGAAAATAAATGATGTTCAATAAGATGTACTTGTGTTTACTAACTGTTTATTCAGTTAAACATGAATTTTGAACTGTAGGCCTACATAAGCTCCAAACAGTGACTTTTGATTACCTTAATCTGACTAAAGTCATCACTGAACTAAACAGAAAAGGAATTAAGATGTGGAGTATGCAGATATTAGTGGCATTATTGAAGGAAACACCACAATCAAACTATTACCGTCATGTAGGACTTTTTTTGCCATATTTTCTGACAAGATCCACACACACGGCTGTCAGTAAAGGGCCACATGCACACACACACACACACACACACACACACACACACACACACCGCGAAATGCGAGAAGTTTTTTCTTTCCATTTGGCGTGTGTTATTACATTTTATAACACTCTCACCAGTCCTTACTCCTTATTTGCGTCTAATACCCGAGTTTGTCACTGGGCATGAATGAAATGTTCGTGTGTTAAAGTGAAACTGCTGAACTGCAGTTAAAGTCAGGCATCCTGCTGATTTGATTCAGAAGGGCACTTTTTTGTCAGACAACTCACTTGTCAGGTATACATCGGCGGAAAAATATCAAGGTGAAAGTCATCATAGCTTGCGTAGAATAGACCCAGCTCCCAACCCAACTTTGAGAGTAGATTAACAGCAATATTTTTTTTCCCGATAAAAGTCTTGCATTAATGCCAACGGCCCACTACTAATAAATATATAAAGTTTAAATTATTAAATATATCCTTTAAAGCAACAGGTTTCATCTATTTGTCAACCAGAAAATTTGAATTAGAATTAAATTTAGTTTGACTACTTTTAAAGATTTTAATAAGCACCGATCAAAATAACATTTTCATTTTTTTTACTTAAATATATTTAATATTCTGAATTACAATGTAATACTTTCACTCATATTTTGACATTTTATTGTCACAAAAGTTATTTATACACTTTAGTTACATATTCTATATTTACTATGTATATAAAAATGTATTTTATTTTATTTTTTTGCTTGATGGGACATCTCTTCTTTGACTTGTATTTATACATAAGGTACATGTTTATAGTACACAATGAAGCATTATAAAAAGTATTATTGTTGTAATAGTGTTTGTTTTTAATCTGCTGAATGGTGTCTGTATTTCAGACTGAAGGGTGCCCTGAGGAGAGGTGACTGGTACAAGACCAAGGAGATTCTGGATAAAGGAGTGGACTGGATCCTGAATGAGATTAAGACCTCCGGGCTGCGGGGCCGAGGTGGTGCTGGATTCCCAACAGGGATGAAGTGGAGCTTCATGAACAAGCCCAGTGATGGCAGGTGCGTTTCCAACTCCACAACTCAACAATGAACAGTTCAGGTTCATACTAGGGCTGCCAAAAGTGTCCATATTGTGTCCAAGTTTTATCAGATGAAAGATCAAATGCAAGACTCAATTGAGAAGTCAATAATAGTGGGTTATTGTACTGACTGTTTACTGAATTCTGTGCTGTGGCATTAATTTATTTCATTAATGCTCTGCATTTCTATTATCAGACATGGTATTTAGAATCAATAGGTTAGGAATTCCAACATTCGTTCATACATATGGCATGACCCTATAGTGACCTTACTCTTTTTGGCTTAAGATATCTGGTCTCATTTACTTGCATTGATTTTTACACATTAAATACAGCTCCTTATGCTGCTTGATGTTGCAAACTGGTATTTTCTCATTATATTACTCTACTTTTTATGTAGAAGTCATGAACACACTTGTTTTTAGAGCGAGTAGCTTGACTGTTTTCTGCCGTTTATTATTCCTAGTCATTTCTCCCATAGGCAACTGAATTAAACAATCACAAAATCAAGCACACTTCCACACTGCAGAATAAGGTCAATAGGCAGATGTGAAAGCTTAGCCACCGCTAATCCTTTGTTTCCTCTCAGGCCTAAATATCTGGTGGTGAATGCTGATGAAGGAGAGCCTGGGACCTGTAAGGACAGAGAGATTATGCGTAATGATCCACACAAGCTGATCGAGGGCTGTCTGGTTGCTGGCAGGGCCATGGGCGCTCGAGCTGCCTACATCTACATCCGTGGAGAGTTTTACAACGAGTCCTCCAACCTGCAGGTCAGGAGGCAGAAAACTAGCCCAGAAGAAAATAAGATCTTTTATTTATTAATTTATTTAGATATTCATCACCATGCGTGATGCTGCATACTTACATAACAGTTTTATTGAACATGTACATTCATTAACATATTTCAGACACTTCAGATATTTGAAATAAGAAAAATAATGCTTTTAAATTGTGACCGATAACCGATATTGGAAGCCGATATATCGGCCGATAAATATATTATATTTTCCAATTTTTCTGCATGATTGCAAACATGTAAGGTAAACTTTAAAATTTTATTTTAAAACTTTAACCTCAGAAATGTTTGAACTTTATTAATCAACTATTTATATCTATGGCCAACTTTCTTTTATATAAATAATAATAAAAAGCATTAGTAAAAATAAAAATAATTAATACAAATATCAGTAAAATATTAAAGCAGTGGTGGGCAGAAAGCACTTGACCAACCAGTGGAAAAATACATAAAATTATCCGCCTAATTTTGTAATTGGAGTGACAACAATAACATAAAAAATTATATTTATAGGCTGAAATTGTTATGGTTACCGATATATTGCGCATCTCTAATAAATTAAATTGAGGTGTTGCAAAAACAGGTTAGACCCCACAATAAATTCAGACAAACCTAATATTTTTATATCCTTGTTTCTTGTTTATTTTCATTTTTTACCATCAACATTATTTTGACAGCTAAACTTTTGATTTCGACTAATCTAATGTGGAAACAATAGGATCCAAAAGGATGTATTCATTTAAAAGCAAGATGAATTTATCTCAGAGAAATCTATCCAGGGTGTTAAAATGTCTTAAATTTCAAAAACAAAATTGTAGGTCTTAAAAGATTTACTTAATACTAAGTTTACTGAAATGTTGTGTTGTAGGGCTTAAATCCTTTTGAAAAGGTCTAATTTTCTCTGTCTGTGTAAAGTTACCTCTAAAACTTTTAACAAAAGTCAAATATTTACTTCTGTTCACCAATATAAATTGATTATCTACCTTATAATACCATTTGTTTAGAAGTTCCCTATGTATTTTAGACAGACTGTTGTGCATAAATGTAGTTTATTATATAAAAAATGTCAATATTTTAACTGGATTTTGCTTGTTTTGACACATTTAAAATATATGGTTAAGTAATAACCAAATTAAAATTGTTTCGATGAGGCAGGTCAAAATCATTGGCCCAAACATGCCATTAGAAATCCTTAGTATTTAGCCCTGTATAAGTCAGAAATTTCATTCATAATGGTCTTAAATAATGTTGCTATCAGGCTGCATCGTTTATGCAGCCCAGAGTTCTTTTGTTCTTTTAAAGATTTGAAATGTTGCCAGGTCCACTTATTTTAAGCAATGCTTATTAAAGAGATAGTTCACTCAAAAATGTAAATGTATTCAATGTGTGTTGCCTGAAAAAAATAAAAATAGGATATTTTGCTTATTGTTGTCAACCATTGCAATTATTTATGAGTCAAATCTCCAGTGTAATTCCCATATAAATGTGGCTGAATGTGCTACATCATAGGTCTTAAACTTGATTCCTGGACGGCCGCAGCTCTGCACAGTTTTGCTCCAACCCTAATCACACACAGCTGATCCAACTAATTAAGGTGTTCAAGACTACTAGAGACAATTAAGCAGGTGAGAGTTGGAAGTGGTTGGAGCTAAACTGTGCAGAGCTGAATTGAGAATTGAGTTTGAGACCATTGATCTACGCTGTAGTTGATTTGTATTGAGCTCATGTGGTTCTGTGTGTTTCTCTTAGGTGGCCATTAATGAGGCTTATGCAGCAGGGTTGATTGGTAAAAACGCGTGCGGCTCCGGTTATGATTTTGACGTGTTTGTGATGCGTGGAGCAGGAGCTTACATCTGTGGCGAGGAGACTGCTCTGATCGAGTCCATCGAGGGTAAACAGGGAAAACCTCGTCTCAAACCGCCTTTCCCTGCTGATGTGGGTCAGTCAATAACCGCTATATTCAATTCAACTCAGTTCAAGTTTATTTGTATAGCGCTTTTTACAATAATTATTGTTTCAAAGCAACAAAAGGTGCACATTATTGCATAACATTGAAATTAAGTTAATGTTACAATCAAATAATTGTAGTTATTATATATAAACTTAAATAACCTGCAGTTTTATTTCATTTTAAAAATAGGGAGTGTTTTTAATGTACTTTTTTGTTTGATTTAATTTTGGGTTTATATAGGAGATCTTTTAGTTAGGTGTGGAGTATTTAATACAATTTTGATATTTTTTTTCTTCATTTAATTTATATTAAGGTCTTTATGTATATTTGATTTTTTGACCTGATTGTAGTAGTTTAAGGTTTTATGTCGTCATATTTATATATGTCCTTGTGATGTAGCGTTGTCACGATACTGGAATTTTCAACTTCGATACGATACCTTGAAAAATATCGTTATTTAATACCATTTTCAATACTGTGGGGAACAAATTTTGCAACATTAAAGGAAGCAAATGAAGTAAAAAGGGGGAAAAATAAATGTGAAGTGTAGACCATTTTGAGGGATGTAAACAATAACAATGGTCCTAACATATTTCCTGTTTTAATTTTGAAATGTACATAACTTCAGAGAATCCAAAAAGGTCTACCTATTGATAAATAAAGTTATGATAGCTGTTTTAACATAAAGTTATAATTGAATTGCCTCTTGTTAAAGTTAGGAAATAGTTTAACAACAAGCAGAAAATGTTCATGGGACAATGACATTGAAATGATCTGTTTAATGGGATTTTTATAATTTTTTCTTAATTTAATTTATATTAGGGGCTTTATGTATAGTACATTTTTTTTTCATAATTGACCTGATTGTAGTAGTTTAAGGTTTTATGTCATCATATTTGTATTTGTGTATTATCTATCTATCTATCTATCTATCTATCTATCTATCTATCTATCTAT
>CAIGQZ010000253.1:2087069-2104093 GCA_903798205.1 Danio tinwini | reverse complement strand
ATCTATCTATCTATCTATCTATCTATCTATCTATCTATCTATCTATCATTGCAGTCAGAATTATTCAACCCCCTTTGAATTTTTTTTTTTTTTTTTTAAATATTTCCCAAATGATGTTTAACAGAACATAGAAATTTTCACAGTATGTCTGATAATGTTTTTTACTTCTGGAGAAAGTCTTACTTGTTTTATTTTGGCTAGAATAAAAGCAGTTTTTAATTTTTAAAACCCATTTTAAGGTCAAAATTATTAACCTCTTTTAGCTATTTATTTTTTTTCATAGTCTACAGAACAAACCATCATTATACATTAACTTGCCTAATTACTCTAACCTGCCTAGTTAACCTAATTAACCTAGTTAAGCCTTTAAATGTCACTTTAAGCTGTATAGAAGTGTCTTGGAGAATATCTAGTCAAATATTATTTACTGTCATCATGTCAAAGATAAAATAAATCAGTTATTAGAGATGAGTTATTAAAACTATTATGTTTAGAAATGTGCTGAAAAAATCTTCTCTCTGTTAAACAGAAATTGGGGAAAAAATAAACAGGGGAGCTAATAAGTCAGGGGGTTGAATAATTCTGATTGCAACTCTATCTGTCTGTCTGTCTGTCTGTCTATTTATTAATCAACCAAATCCATCCATCCATCCATCTGTATGTCTGTCTTTCTATTTATTAATCAACCAAGTCCATCCATCCATCCATCTGTATGTCTGTCTGTCTATTTATTAATCAACCAACCAAACAACCTATCTACCTATCCATCCATCTATCTATCTGTCCGTCCATCCATCCGTCCGTCTATTTATTAATCAACCAACCAGACAACCTACCCTTCCTTCCTTCCATCCATCCATCTATATATAGACAACCCAATTGTGATGTGTGTATTTAATGGATTTGATCAATAATTGTTTTAATTTTAATATTTATTAATGACTTGATATAAATTACATTTTATTTTACAGGTTTTTATTTAAGTTTACTTTTTTTTTTCTGATTTTTGATAATTTATATGTTGATTTTCTTTTTTTATGTTTGATGTTTTTAGTGTTTTCCATTGTTTATTTTGTACAAGTCACTTATAAATGTACTGTAATTTTACTGTATTGTTATTTTGTGCATTTACTTTTATAATTGCCCCGAAATAAATGGGATAATTATACTGTAATATAGGGCTGCACTCTATTGGGAAAAAAATCTGACATTAAGATATTTAGCTTTACTGCGCTACGTATTGCGATGTAAATATAATTTCATCTGATTAGTTGAATAGCTCTATTTGAAAACATTTCATTCAATAAGATAGATAGTGATGATCAAGTCTTTTTCTATGCAGTGTGATTGCATAACTTATAATAAATTACAAACATGTATAAATACAACAGAGCAAAGATAAAATGTAAAAATAAACAGTGATGCATGGTGTTCCGGAGAGTATCCCGGTACAGAAATTGAACGATCAAGCATAAAATAATGTGGTCATCCATGTAGAAATTATGTCTTTATATTTTATTCTTTAATAACTAATCTAATCCTACTATTGCTGATGCACAGATTGTGATGCTAATATTTCACAACATTTTTATGTTTCTTATTTGGTTCAAGTGACCTGATATAAATGTGTATTTTATTTATTTGATCAGTTATTAATGTGACATGTTCTTGTCACAGGCGTGTTTGGCTGTCCCACGACTGTTGCTAATGTTGAGACCGTAGCGGTGGCACCAACCATCTGCCGTCGCGGTGGCACATGGTTTGCAGGTTTCGGTCGAGAAAGAAACTCCGGCACCAAGCTCTTCAACATTTCAGGCCACGTCAACACTCCCTGTACAGTGGAAGAAGAGATGTCCATTCCCCTTAAAGAGCTGATCGAAAGACATGCAGGTACACATCATGACCAGCCGTACGTGGGATACCACCTATAGGATACACCCCTGCCTCTCTTATGCACCAGGCACTCTGTTAGAAACACTTTTTGTACAGCCACATACTCTATATCTAAAGTCTTTCAATATTTAATATCTGCTTTTATTTTCTATTGCATAACTTCTATTTCTCCATAATTTAGATTCTTCTTCTTATTATTATTTTTGTTGTTATTGTTACTACAGTATTTTTAAGGTCATGAGTGGTTGTGTAAGCATTTCATTGCATATCATACTGTGAATGTGTCAAATCAAGTATGAATTTGACATGGAAATGGTTATTCCTGAGGTGATTATGGTGCCATAACTTATGGTTTTCGTGTAGGCGGTGTCCGGGGTGGTTGGGATAATCTCCTATGTGTCATTCCCGGAGGATCCTCCACACCACTCATCCCACAACACGTGTGCGACACCGTTCTCATGGATTTTGATGCACTCATTCAGGCTCAGACTGGTCTCGGCACTGCAGCACTTATTGTCATGGATAAATCAGTAAGTCCATTTGTAAAATAACACACCTGCGCTTTTGTTTAAGACACACATTGCTGTTTTCCTTTATTTGAGAATTTTTATTGAAATACACTGATAGAATATTTTATTGTTCAGTGCATTTAATGACTGTAGTTTGTATTTAGGCTGTTTTTTTTCTAAAATTTATGTGCTCACACATATTGTTTTAGGAAATTTCTACATCCAGTTGGAAACTGGAAAACATGGTTAAAACTATGTAATACGTATGCTACACCTGTATGTGGTAGGAATGTCCCGATCAGGTTTTTTTGCCCTCAAGTTTGAGTCATTTGATTTTGAGTACCAATACCGAAACCCGATACTTTATAATACATAAAACTCCAATAATACATAAAAAAGAATAAAGAAAGGTGAAGAAACAGATCCAGGATGTTACTTATTTTTTCTTTAATTCACCTTATTTTAACATTGAACAATTCTGTTAACAAACAGAGCACTTCTGTGAGGTAAGTTAACAATCAAGTAATAAATAACATCAATTCTTCACTTTTGGACTTTAGTACCGCCCAATCTGGCAACTGTTTGCCTCACCTTGAAAATATAGTGTGTGCTTAAATGGAAACTCCCATATTTGCAAATCCTTCCCTCTTTCCCTCCTTTGATATTCCCACCTAAACAGAGCTGGACATGCCCACGTTCCTGATTTTTTTTTTCCATACTAGAGGTATGAAAACCCCCTGCTGAGACGGAAGGGTTTCATGGCCCTTTAAATACCAATATTTTTCAAGGTATCTTATCAAAGTTGGAAGTTCCAGTATCGTGACAACACATCACAAGGACATATACAAATATGATGACATAAGACCTTAAACTACTACAATCAGGTCAAAAAAATCGAATATAAAAACAAATAGCACTTTAGCTTAAAATACCTGGCAGGCAATCCCATATCTCACAGTTTGCTATAGCAATGTTGTCATCAACTTTTATAATACCTCCAGACTGCAGACATACTCACGCTTTCTGCTTCAAGCTGCTTCTGTGTTCTATTTTGCCGGCATTTAACCAATAGCGTCTCTGCAACAAAGTAATGTTGTGTCGCACACATTGCTGTTTCTGTGTGTCAAGAAAGAGGTCTAACTCTGTGCTACCGCATAACTATAGATGTGTTTAAAAATAATGAAAATATAGATATGCATATATATTCCAGTCCTACTAATGTCCGATTCCGATAGAGTCTGAAACCATCGGACATGATTGGATCTGGACATCCCTTATATGTGGTGCTGTAAACAAACAAACCGAGCTGCAGATGATAGACTTAAACCACATCAGTTAGTACAGACATTAACACAACAAGATGGTGAACGCATGTATATCTAAAAATATCTCGCCCGTGAAACTGTTAATGCATCTTTGCCAGTTGTTTAGTTAATGCAGCATTACTAGGTTTTGTTGTAATAGTGCTTATAAACCATATTATACAACATTATTGTAATCTTTTTTTTTTTTTTAAGGTGCAGTATGTAAGTTTGACACCCAGTGGTTGAACTAGGTATTGCACTCCTGGTTCAAAACAAATGCAAATGCGGGTTGTCAGATTGAGTACAGGAGCGAGTGATTTAAACTGTGTTCTAAATAGAGATAGAGGTAATGTATTCCATATTAAAAGGAGTTTTGGTTATAACCAACACCAATAAAAGATATATTAGAAACGGCTTGTATTTCTCACAGCTCAACATGTGAAACCTATGACAGTGATCACCTCAGGTTAACCTTGTGTGCTTTATTCAGTCCTAAATGCGAACAATGTGAGTTTGAATGACATTTTACATGACATTTACTGAAAGCAGCAGCAGATAGTTCACCTTAGATCTTGAAAATACAATAATCACTGATATGTGTTTAGTTCTAAAGTTCAATTTCAAAAAGTTTAAGCATCTACATTTAATGATGTTCATGAGGGTTAACATGTATTAAATAGATTTTAAACCTTACCGTTTCGTGAGTGCATATTCTGTGCTTCTGAATGGCTGTATTTAAATTTCTGTCGTGTTTCGTCTGGTGCAAACAGCCAAATTGGCAAATCACTGCATATCTCGTCATGAAGCGTGTTGTTAGGACATGCGGTTACAATGTAACCTGCTCACGTTTGTAATATTTATATCATTTGCTAATTAATAACCTCATGTGGAACTGAATCTGTCTCATTTCGATGTCTGATATTGTCCATTTTGCTCACGGGCGCATGCTTTCAGAGTCTTTCTGAATGAATGAAATATGCTGTTTTCCAACAAGGCAACCTGGAGTGCTGAATTATAATTGGCTAAACTGGCATTGTGCAGGTTAAATTTACCTAAACTAAGACAGCGTTCCGGCACGAAAAAAACATTTTCAAAGCAGAATATCTGACTTCAGTATTGTTTGCTTGGGATGTTTCTTAAATATCTGCACACATATTATGGTATTTGTATGCTTTTAGAAGAGTCAAAAACTTACATACAGCACCTTTAATGTTTGGTAAAAAGTTGTGATTTTAAAAAATATTCCATAGAAAATAATCAGTCCCGTTAGTAACACCAGCTTATATGATCACTCATTTTTATCTTAATGATGTCATTTTCTGTCATACATTTTTTCCAACGTTTTAAAATTGAATATGAACACTTTTTTTGTCTGTCTTGATAAAAACTGAAGTTGATTTAGTCAAACTAGCTGTTTCCATCCACCCATTTTTACCCGCATTATAAAGCATCACATAAAAAAATGGTTAATGGAAATGCCAGGATGCGCATAAACTGTAAAAATGAGCATAAAATGCTTGTGAGCGCAACTGAGTAGGATAGACTTTTTATCTGATAAGAAAAAAATGTGTGAAAAACGCGCTATTTAAGTTTTTCGCATCTTTACATAAAACAGCTACTGATGCAGAATAACATGCTAACAAAGTGCTTGCTAAATGGACGTCAGGCTAAACTTCAATCTCTGCTAGAATAAGAATGTAATATTTTTGCATTTTTTTAATCAATATTATGTCTGATAATTTGAATATGTGATCGGTTCATTTTTTTTTCCACTTCACAGACTGACGTTATCCGAGCTATCGCCCGCTTGATTGAATTCTACAAGCATGAGAGCTGTGGGCAGTGCACTCCTTGCAGAGAGGGTAAAAATAAATCAACATTTATAGCTGAAGTCAGAATTATTAGCTCTCCTGAATTATAAGCCCTCCTGTATATTTTTTTTCTTCAATTTCTGTTAAACGATAATGTTTTTTCAACACATTTCTAAGCATAATAAATATAATAACTTGTTTCTAATAACTGATTTCTTTTATCTTTATCATGATGATGGCACATAATATTGTACTAGATATTTTTCAAGATACTAGTATTCAGCTTAAAGTGATATTCAAAGGCTAAACTAGGTTAATTATGGTAATTCGGCAAGTCCTTGTATAACGCTGGTTTGTTCTGTAAACAATGAAAAAAAATATTGCTTAGGAAGGATAAATGATATCGAACTTAAAATAGTTTAAAAAAAAATTAAAAACTGCTTTTATTCTATCTGAAATAAAACAAATAAGACTTTTTCCAGAAGAAAAAATATTATAGGAAATGCTATGAAAATTCCTTCTGTGAAAAAGAAGAAAAAAAAATTACAGCAGGGCGAATGATTTTGACTTCAACCGTATGTTTACATGCACGATCTGCTACATGTCAGTCTTTGTGTGCTGTGGCTCTCAGGAGTGGACTGGATGAACAAGATGATGTGGCGCTTTGTGAAAGGCGACGCGCGGTCAGCAGAGATAGACATGATCTGGGAGATCAGCAAGCAGATTGAGGGACACACCATCTGCGCTTTAGGAGACGGAGCCGCATGGCCTGTTCAGGTGAAACCAAATGTCTATTTTTATGTCCAGGGTTCCCACTGGTCATGGAATATGATGGAATATTAAAAGGTTTATTCCAGACGTTCAAGACCAAATTATAAATATTTCAGACTGTTTTCTTCTGATTAAAGATCTTCAAAATGCCTAGGCAATGCTTTTGGCAAATGAAGAAAATGTTTGTTAAAGTGCTGAACAGTGCAGATCAGATTTTCCACCACAGAATGAGTGCTTTTTCATTCTGAAAACTATAAATAAATGATAACAATTTCTAGGATCCACACAACTCTTTTGTGTTGTTCCAACACAGATTAATGAAGTTAACTTAATTGTTTTTAAACATTAATTTAATTTGAACAAAACAATTAAGTTGTCCGAAAAACCCCTCAAGAGTTGTGTTGTGTTACCTCATATTAAGTAGTTCAAACAAGCAGTGTTTTTACTAATTATTTTATGTCAGTTTGTTTTTCAGGGACAGTTTTTAGTTTCAGTTTATTATTTTATAGTTATTTGTTGTGATTTTTATTTTATTTCAAATAAGGAAAATATAGTTTGACCAATAGTTTTACTATGTTGAAGTTTTTATTTACTAAAACAAGCATGGATGACTAAAGAGCTAAATGTAAAAATACTGTCACATTAGGGGTTGCACAGATTAGTCGACTTGAATGCTTTGCCGTGGCGTTTTTTGATTGACTTTTGACAAGTTTTGACAAGTTTTTTTTGACCTGAACTCATTACTTTGCCCTAAAATATCTGTTATTGTTACATTCTTAGAAGTGCAGTGATCAGTGTGTTGACTGCATTTATTTAGCACCTGTGCTAATGTTGCATTAATAGCAAAATAAGTGTTGACAATGCATTTTTTGCATTAAAATGAGATGAAATGCAATAAAATTAGCTGTCAAACAGCATGTTAATATATTTGTTCTGCAAATAAATTTAAAATTGTTTTATTTTGCGAAATATTTACATCTTGTGTTTTATTGATGACGTCAATAGTGACTAGTCAACGTCGACTTGACTTTAGAACAGATAAGTCAACTTCTAAAGGTCTAAAGCCGCTCAGCCAGTTCTCATAGTGGCTATTAACATCATGCAAAATCATATTCCATTTTAACATTGTTATTTTAACAGATCACTAATTTAGAGGCACAATAGTGGCCTGCTTTTTCCGTTAGCAGATGTCATGTACATTCAGTGTTTTAGTCATGGAAAAGTCTTGGAATTTGATATTTGGTTTAAAGTGGGAAATTTTATCATAACAATTCAAATTTCCTTAAATGCTGCCTTTCTTCGTTGGCAGGGCTTGATCCGTCACTTCCGCCCTTTGATGGAGAGCAGAATTGCAGACTTTCAACAGAAACAGCAGGCACGCGCTTGAAGACTCCACACTGCTCACTCATCCTGACACTTTACAGTACATTTATTTAAGCAAACCAACCTCTCTTACTCACTGCTGTGTAAACTGCTCCCATCCCCCTTTTCTGTCTCCAAAATCCATTAGGAGCAGTCAATGAAAACAGTCAGAACGTTTATTTGAACAGAGTCTGCCCTGTCATGGTGATAAGACTCAATATTATACTCGTGATGCGTTAAAGAGTGAAAACTGAGCCAATGTATTCATAAACAGTGGATAAATGGTTATGGTTAATGTAATTATGCTAAGTCCCATACTGATGTTGATGCTATTTTCCTTGATAAGAAAATCGTACACTGTATAAACACCTATTTGTGGAAATAAAGAGCCTAGACGTTTAAAAACGATGTTCATTAATCGGAGGTTTAAGGAAAATGTGTGGTATTTTGGGTTGGTGTTGGATTGCGGACCTTATATTTGGATGAAAGCAAGTTGGTGTACACTGCAAAAAAATGTGTTTTTTTATTTAGTTTTTGCCTTGTTTCTAGTCCAAATGTTTAATAATTCTTAAATCAAGAAGCTTTTTCTAGATGAATAAAAAATACTGTCTTGTGTTCAGAAATGATGTCAAAATTAAATAAGGATTTTCTTAAAACAAGCTAAATGATCTTGTTTTTGATATGAAGCTACCCCGCCAGCAGGTTATTTTGATTGTTTTAAGCAAAAACTCGCTTAATTTTGACACATTACACTACCTGACAAAAGTCTTGTCTGACAAGCCCAGTTGTCAGAGGGCCAAATAGTAACTTGACTTCTAGTTGGTCATTAGGAAAAGTGGCAGAAGGTATATTTTTCCAATCAATCATCTGTTTAACTGCATCCCAATCAAGGCGTGATATTTTATTTTGGTAAAATAAGCGTAATCTACAGGCCTTTGCCTTTCATATAAGCCACTTCTGATACCAAATGATCAACTAGAAGTCAAGTTAGTATTTGTTGTTCCTAAAACTTGGATATGCTACAAGACTTTTTTCAGGTAGCGTATTTCTGAAAACAAGACAATATTTTTTACTTGTCTATAAAATGCTTCTTGATTTAAGAATTGTTACATATTTTGGAGTAGAAACAAGACAAATATCAGAAGTAAAGCATTTATGCAGCGTTTAAATAAAAGTAGCAAAGTAAAATAAAGATTAGTTTTGAGATCTTTGGTTTTTTTTTTTTGCAATAATTCATTGACGTTGCCTCGATTTTAAACAGTTATATTTGTGTAGAAACATCCATACACACTCATTCACTACGGACAATTTAGCTTACCCAATTCACCTATACCACATGTTTTTGGATTTGTGGGGTAAACCGGAGCACCCAGAGGAAACCCACACAAACACAGGGAGAACATGCAAACTCCACACAGAAATGCCAACTGACCCAGCCGAGGCTCAAACCAGCGACCTTCTTGCTGTGAGGCGATTGGGCTACCCACAGTGCCACCGTGCTGCCACATATATATATATATATAATTTTTTGTGTGTTTTATAGCTACTTAAAAAATACTATATTGCCTTTTTTGATGTTATAAATAAATGTGACTTAAGGATTCTTCTACATAGGAATCCCTATCAGAACATCAAAATGTTTCCGTTTTATGTTGTTTATAATTGTTTAAATCAGCCAAAATATTTTATAGGATTCAAAACAGATTTTATAGAAGTCCAAAGGTTTTTCCTCATAAAAGGATTAAGTAGTTTAGACTAGAAGCTGTCTGAAAAACGTAAGAAAAGCAGCATGTACATATTTTTAAAAACCATTAGAATAACAAATATGTGCTCAAATCCTTCTTAAATCCAGTGCCATAACTTTCTTTTTTTCCATGTTGAAGGGGCATTCATAACCTAATCCTTCTGACTGATGCCAGTTTTCTGGATGCAGACTATTACAGACTGCACCATGGGCGCATAACAAGTCAGTTCCACCCAGAGTATTGCACTGGAGCTAGGATCCAATCAGACATAAACTTAGGGCATGCCCTCTGTCCCACCCACCGCAACCTTAAAGGACACACCCTAATCCTATCTCCAGCTGTTTTCAATTTTTTTTTGCTGTTTTGAACAGGCAGTCATTCCCTGATTGTTACCGAGGCATAATATGCTATGGACTGGAAAGTTTTACAATGCTGGTCCATGGCATTGTGGTCTGGTGATAGTCATCCTGCATAAATCCAGTGCCATAACTTTCTTTTTTCCATGTTGAAGGGGCATTCATAACCTGATCCTTCTGACTGATGCCAGTTCTCTGGATGCAGACTATAACAGACTGCACCATGGGCGCATAACTAGTCAGTTCCACCCAGAGTGTTGCACTGGAGCTAGGATTTAATCAGGCATAAGAGCCAATCAGCCACACATTTGTGTTATATTACAGCAAAAACCATCAAAAATAAAATATTGTCATTTTTTTTTGGCAACTTAGGGCATGCCTTCTGTCCCACCCACCACAACCTTAGAGGACACACCCTAATCCCATCTCCAGCTGTTTACCTGGGGTGAAAGATAGCTGTTCCCATATTATCCAGATGGCCAAGGTACACAATAACAGTTTCCTCTTGAGCCCTTGATAGTCATCCAGTCAAGAAAGAAGTGCCCCTACATTTTACCATCTTACATTGAAAGTCATATCCTAATTGTTCAGTTACTTGCAGGTTTCTTAGATGCAGACTATACCAAAATGTACAATTGGGCGCACAACTAGTCAGTTTTGGCAATAATGCTGAGCCTCAACATTCCTTTCTTTGCTCTTTTGAACAGGCAGTCATTCCCTGTTTGTTCCCGAGGCATAATATGCTATGGACTGGAAAGTTTTACAATGCTGGTCCATGGCATTGTGGTCTGATGATAGTCATCCTTCATAAATGCAGTGCCATATCTTGCCTTTTTCTTGTTGAAGGGGCATTCATAACCTAATCCAGCAAAAACAGTCAAAAAGAATATTTTTTTGCCAACTTAGGGCTTGCCCTCTGTCCCACCCCACAAATACTGAAAAAATACACTTACTTACACTAACAGAACAATGACTATGATGCAGCACAGTGAAAACCTACTGCCACAGACGTCTATACCTAAAAAGCTATTAATAGGCCAAACCACACGCCCGGAGGATTGGAATCTCTGCTTGCTCTGACGAGTGCTAACATTACGGAGATCACACGGTGCACTAGTGCTTTCAGAGCGAGAGTGAAGATGTTTTTTCAGACTGAAAGAGAAAACTGTGCTGTTTCATAACAAGGTATTAGATTTTGCCTTTTATCCTCTCTTTTTCAATTTAGCTGATGCATATTTTTATCATTTGCTTATTATACCATATATTATAATCAGTATTTTATGCCAGTGGCTAGTCCCCGGAGCAGATGGTCTATTGACCACCTCTGTTACACACTGCTCTCTGGTTTTAGGAAAGGCTTTCCTCTCCACACCAGCCATCTTAGTCCCCAGTGAAAGAGCTTTTTCATCAGCAAGGGACATTGTAAAAGTGCAAAGATCTCAGCTTATACTGGAAAACATAGATATTCTGATATTTAAAAAAAAAAGTAAAATCCCAGCAGTCACAGTTTTATTTAGTTTTTATTAAAGAGCCTTCTTTAATTTGTATTGTTCATTTGTAATTTGTTTTAAATTTGTAAAATAGCTGCACAGTCAAAGTTTTAGTTTTTTATATTAAAGAGTCTTCTTTAGTTTGTTTATTCACTCTTTTATTTGGATTATGTTTTAAAATTCCACTTTAGTTTTTGCAGGAAAAAAGTGCAGCATTTAAGAAAAATGAAAGGGCTCTTGCTTACCTTAAATTTGTCTAAATAAATTTTGTTTAAAAAGATCGTGAGATTAGTGTCGTGAATCGTATCGAATCGTGAGTCAGGTGAATCGTTACATCCCTACATGTCTTGTGAATTAACGGTGCAGTGCAAAAAAAAAAAAGAACAAGTCTGGCAAACTTCATGTGTACATATCATCTCAGGTAAACACGGTGAAGATGCACGGCGTGAGAGGAGTCTTCTGATAACCAAGATGAGCAGTAACCATGAAAAAGGAATGACTTGAGCAAGAACTTTAGCAGATTTTTGATCCGCACTATCATAACGGTAAAAGCTGCATCTTAGAGTTGGCTTTAGCCTTTGTTTTTCCTGCATTATGCTATGAAATGACAGTTCAATGTACTGTGTGCTGACAATGTTTGCATTACTTTTGCACTAAATATATCTGTTATTATTACATTCTTAGTAGTATGTGCAATGATCAATGTGTTGACTGCATTTATTTTGCACTCAATGTAGCTTGCTATGCCTGGTTAATACTTCTGCGTCGAGTGATAGACGTCACGCGCGGTACATGTAATGCGCGTTGCCGTGCATTTATAGTTCTGCGTGTGGTTTGTGTTGCTCAGCAACAGCACTTCCGAAACGCTAGCGGCAGTAGGTTTTTATGTTCCTCTGTGTCGAGTTTCTTTGCTGGTGTTTTGTTTTTTCTGAACGCTACCTTTATGTACGAGTGGCTCATACTTGCTGGGTGCGTCCGAAATTGCCTACTACTCAGTAAGTACTGCATTTGAATTTAAAGGGCACCTATGGTGAAAAATCTACTTTTCAAGCTGTTTGGACAGACATATGTGTAGGTATAGTGTATAGACCGTCATATTGGGGTGATATAAACACACTCAGTCCTTTTTTTTTTCAATTTAACAAAAAAAC
Organism: Danio tinwini; assembly: GCA_903798205.1. Lineage (NCBI taxonomy): Eukaryota > Metazoa > Chordata > Actinopteri > Cypriniformes > Danionidae > Danio > Danio tinwini. Next base: position 2,091,701 of record CAIGQZ010000253.1, on the reverse strand, counting down.
AGTGGACCAATTGGAGCGGTTTTCAGACCGACCGCAACTTGACGTAGGTCAATCAATTCGCCCACCGAATTGATTGACAGCTGCGTATTAACATGTCTCCGTAGTAACGTGTGTAATCATATCAAACAGACACAGGACCAGGACGTGAGCAAACTAAGCAACCATAAATAAAAGGTCTGTTCAGTTTGCTAGGATCATCAATCATCATCAAATGTGATCAAGAGTGAGTTTTACAAGTTTAAAATGTTTTAAAACAGTGCATGTGTGTAATGAATTACAGCCATTTACTTCATCAACACAGCCGCGTGTCAGAACAATCATAAAAGACGCTTCAATCCCGGTTTGTGGACGTTAAATCAGGTTTATTTTGTACATTAACATAACAGATATCCATACAGCAGTAGATATTAACCTGTATTCTGTCACATTTGCGTGTAAAAACAGTGCAAAGCTAAACGCGCAATGTCTGTGTGTGCCTGTCAGCGCTGTGTGTGCGTGAACTTTGTATCGACATTGTGTGTGACTCATCCTGCAACTCCACAACATGCATCAAATACTCATTGGTAAAGTTCTTACTTGTTGTTTTTCCTCACAAACGTTACGTGAGATCTTATTCCTTCGTGTTTGTCTGTTGTCTGACGCAGCCGAGGGAGCCGCTGCCAGGCACGTGGAAACGGTGGGCGTGAAGGACTAGCCTTAAAGGCGCAGTACACAAAAACAGCTAGCTTCTGCTAAATGCTACAAAAAAGAAACTTATGACAGGTATAATAAAAAATATGATGGGTGTTTTTAGATGAAACTTTACAGACACATTCTGGCGACACAAAAGACATATTAAATCTGGAAAAAGTGGTAACCAAGGTGCCCTTTAAGCATACTACTCGACCGTTAGAAAAGTAAGTTCTATACAGTATGAATGTGAGCAGTATGAATGGAATTTGGACATACTACATCCGCCGTTTTGTCATGGTCACGTGACCTACCCACATCAGTTTCGTTACTTTACTCCCATTCATGAATTCTCTCGTGGGGCATCATGGGACAGTTTCCATCTGGAGTTCTCTGATGGGACTCCTCCACACTTGTAAACACTCACACAGCTCTCACCCCCGCCCACACTTGTCAGCGCTACCAAGCCGACAAATCACTGAGTTTGCGCTAAGCACCTTGCGATGTGCAGTTACATTTTTTGAGAGGTGCGCGTTGGCCACGGCGAGGGCTGTTCGACCATGCACAGGTTGCACCGAAGCATACGAGTGCGCTTGACGTAGAAGTATAAATCAGCTTTTAGCCCATGCTGATGTTGTGCATTGAGCAGTTTTTGTTTTGTTGTAAATTACCTAATTAAAGGACTAATATGACTATTTTAGTTAATGTTGCATTGCTGTATTATGAGCAGTCAAACTGCATGTGTATATATTTTTCCTGCACATAAATAGCAAATTAGTGAGTGTATTGGTGTTTCCTAGTGATGGGTTGCAGCTGGAAGGGCATCCGCTGCGTAAAACATATGCTGGATAAGTTGGCGGGTCATTCCGCTGTGGCGACCCCGGATTAATGAAGGGACTAAGCCAAAAAGAAAATGAATGAAAGAATAAATAGCAAATTGTGGCGTGTTGCAAAACATTTGCATCTTGTGTTTTATTGATGAGGTCGACTCGACTTTAATAACATAAAACTTGACTTTAAAAATCTAAAGTCATTCAAGCCCTGAAGAATATTATGTGTTTTTCAAATTAATTCACTTTCGTGAATAAAAACGAGACATTATCTGACAACTGTACTAATTAATTACAATCATGCTTGTACTTTAACATAGTTTAACATCTTAACTGTTGGTGACTTCTGGCATCGGTGTAGTTTCTTCCTTTAAAAGAAGCTGACAAGTGTGAAGAAATCTGGTCTTGATATTAGGGTTGGGCGATGTTGACCAATTTAGCATCGTACGATGTCTAATGTGAAACATTGTGATAGACGATGGCATCGTCGTCGTAGGCGGAGGTGAATTAATTATTTATGAACAATAAATAACAAATTAATTATTTGTGGCCTACCGTTTCAACTACCTGACCCGCATGGTCTTTGTTTTACCCATAACCAAATCATTAATAAATAAAGATAAGTTACACACAAATTACCACCTGTCAATCACTTTTCCTGCGGGACTCTGGAACGAATAGGCAGAGTGATCTGTATCGTTATAATGGCGTCGACAAACGTGGTTGGTAAAAAAGGTGCACAACCAACAGGAACCAAGCAACCGTATCTGAGGTTTACGCTAACATTACTAAGTACAAGCGTGAAAGCGAAAGATTAAAGCAGTGTACTGACGCTGTGACATGTTAGACCTGACCCGATAGATTCAAAAGACCAAAGAGTAGTTAGATAAAGACAAGATTAATTAAATATCACGTTTAACATCTATAGTGAGACGCGATCCAGCGGTACATCTCTGATAAACTGCCGTGCACTGATCTGTCAGAGTCAGACGCGCGCATAGCCTACTCGGCAGCGCATGACAGAGTGTGTGTTTGTGAGTGTGTGTGGTCACGTGATGTGCGTTTTCAGTAGTATAGTGTGGAAGGAGGGTTTTTCAGAAACGCTAGGTAAAACGCCAGTGTGGACGTAGATCGTTTTTGTTCTAAAATGCCATTTTAACACTAAGACGTATTATGGCTCGTTTCCACTGAGTGGTACAGTACGGTACGGTTCGGGTCGGTACGGGTCACCTTTATCAGGCTTGCGTTTCCACTACAAAGGGTACCCTTTTGGTGGGCGTGGTGTACTACAGAGAGTTTCAGTCGAAGTCATTCTCGCTCGAATAAATGTCTACAGTAAAGCTGTACAGGTTGTTCACATTATATGAGAAGCTCTTCTAACAAAACAGATGCTTTAAACATTAATACTTGTTTATAAATGTTTATTACTAACATTTCTATGAACATGATTTGATTATAAATGCAGATCAATGACAGTGTGACAGCCTACTGTAACGTCTGCAATTATATAAAATAAATAAATAAATGCAGCATATATGAACACATACAGACCCTTACAGTCTCCGATATGTTACCACCTACAGATAAACTACACACAGCATACATTAAGTCCTTATTTGAGTTCAAAAACAACACGCAACATATACAGTAGCCCACAGTCAGAGCTAACCTCTCATCTGTGTCTGTAATCTTCAGCAGCACATGTAGCCTCTGTTAGAGAGTAATTCTGTCATTCCGAGTTCATAATAGTCCAAAAGGTGATGATAAACATGGCAGATTGTTCAGGTTGCTGAAACTATTTGCTCCTGTCGGGAATCCTTGTAATCCTGTCGGGCTTCTCCTTTTTTCCGCGCTTCACTCTCGCGTTTGTCCTTTTCTTTCTGAATGGATCAGATGTCGAAGACGCTTCATTAATCACACACACGTTATTATTGTCAGCTCAAGAAGTTCGTTATATCAAATCTTGACGCGATCGCGGACTCCCTTGAGAAAGCGAAAAACCGCTCGCACTTTTAGACGGCCTCATAAAACAACAACAGGACACGGCAGATTCTTGGCTTTGTGGCTGTTCATCAAGACAACAACAAGGTTTGTTTTGAGCCCGGGTCATACATGTATCGTTATAATAATGCATATAGTTGTCTCGGCTGTGCATTTAAAAACATGGCGGCTCCATTGTTTTGATTCTGGCTAGCTCCACGAGATCATGACGTATCTCTGTAAACCAATCAGCGTTCAGCTGTGCGTGTAGCTCCACCTTTTAGTACCCTTTCTCATCTTTGGTACCCTTTCGAAAGGGTGCCGAAAAAGTGGTACGGTACGGATCGGTACGCTTTAAACAGTGGAAACGGCCATAAAAGCGTACCGAACCGATCCGTACCACTTAGTGAAAACGGGCCATTAGTGTAAACGGGGCCGTGTGTATTTTTCACAAGCGGGTTGCTGCTGCTGCGACGGGGGTGGGGTGGAGGATCGCGATGCCGGCTCAGCATCGTGATGTCTATCGGCCATGATGTCTATTGGCATCATTTATCGACTCAACCCTACTTGATATGTCATTTCACATTTTCTACTTACCTAAAGTCATCAGAGCTATGCACCACTTCACAACACATTAGATTAGCTTTTGCTGTTGTTGTTGTTTCTTGATATTGTAACTTCTGCAATTAAGCTTTGCATATTTTAAAATGTGTGTTCATTTGGTCAGTTTGTAAAGTATAATGCTCACCTGTGGTCTAACGATTGAGCATCTAGCTTAAAGAAGCTCCAAGTTGCTTATAATGATGCTTTAAGAATTTTATTAAGGAGATCTAGATGGATTTTAAGTATAAATTGATCTCCTGAATGAATGCTTCCAACAACAAGATTATTGTGGGTTTATCAAACACAGAGGTCAGCAGTACATGCTATCAATCAAAGCTGTGGAGACATTGTTGCTGTATTTAGTAAATTATTTGTTTTTTTATGTTATGGAATATGTTTTTTTTATTATTGGACTTTGAGTATATAATAGAGTTTGCTTAAATGAATGAATGAATATATTGTATGCATATTTGTACATATATGAGTGTGCATGGGAGTAAATTTGTGTGTGTGTGTGTGTGTGTGTGTGTGTGTGTGTGTGTGTGTGTGT
>CAIGQZ010000253.1:2050788-2079236 GCA_903798205.1 Danio tinwini | reverse complement strand
GATAGATAGATAGATAGATAGATAGATAGATAGATAGATAGATAGATAAGAAAACTTGTAATCAAAAGATGAAGTGATAATTGTTAGTGTCTGGCCTTTAAATATATTTACAGAATTACATTTGTTTAGTGGCAAAAAGCAAACAAAAATGAATTAACACACCTGTCAATTTTGTGATGGTTTAAGATTTGAATTACAATATGAATTACAATAATTATTTATAAAATCCATATACTTTATTTATGAAATCCAAAACAACATTTCTCTTGCATAGAGTTTCACTTCATCAGCACTTACATGTTTTATTAAAATCTATATTCATACGTTTTTTAAGCCTGATTTTATATACAGAAAATTGTAATTATTCTACTTTTTCTGTGTATTTTCTGAATTATGGATAAATAATATACTAATATACATTTAGTTTAATGGCTTAGGAGGCGTGGCCTGACCAGCTAAGACCAGGCTGAAAACCAGCCTGGAAATGGCCAAAACCCCTCTTAAGTCCTGGCTGGTTAACCAGCTAAACCCAGTCAACCATCTTAGGCTGGTTTAAGCTGTTTTTTTCAGCAGGGAATAGATTTTGGATGAGTAAAATATTAGTTGACTTTAATAATTCTGCTCTGTTTGTACAGCGTCAGGCAGTATTGTTTTTACTGAGGTAATGTCGGATTTATATTTGCACATTCGTTCAGTGACAACTTGTCACATATATGGTTTACCATGGTAATTTTAATATTCAGTCTGATTCAGTCTGAAATCACATAAAGTATGACCTGAAAAAAGCGTTAGCACTTTGACGGTGAACAATGTTGTACTTTTGATAGTCATTAGCTGCTAATATTATTTTACTATTTAGAATTTTTAAAGAATACTTTTCTGAAATTATGCAAATTATAAGGAGAAAGTCAGAATGTGTGAGTATAAAACCAACTTTACCCCAATATTGTTTATAAACTTTAACTGCTTCTGATTTTCTTAGAAGTGCACTTCAAGTTTTCATTCAGCAAAACTTTATTTTTGTAGGAGCTACTTTTAAATTTTTATGTCTGTCAGAATGATTATGTGACTATTTATTATAATGATTATGATTATCAGTAAAACAACAGACTTGCGCCCAATCCCAATTCTTCCCCTTAGCCCTTCCCCTTACCAATTCTTTTTAGGGAAAGGCTAGATAGCCCTTGAAACTCAGATTTTTCAGGACCACACTCGAAATATAATATCATTGTTACAAATTTTTACAGACTAGAAAAGTCTAGTGGCTGGGCATTAGCTTTTTACAGTAGCTGTGTCTCATTTCAGAGACTGCATCCTCCAAAGGATGCATTGAAAGGGCATCGTCATTGCGGCGCAACAAAGGTTGTCTCATTTTTAAAGATATCGAAGGCTCCTTCAAATGCGTCCTTAATTTGACAGGTAATGAAGGACACAACCGGTGAATCCTTTGCGGCCTTAAACGTCCCTAGATTTATTGTGCGCTGATAGCGGCAGGACGTTTTTAATAGAAAATTCCGGATTAAATGTATGAATTAGGTTTTATCTTTCTTGGTTATCTAAACACGTTAACAAACAAAGAGAGTAAGACATGTCTTACTAAAAAGTGGTTTTATAGACCGTTTGTATTTTTATGTACATGTATGAATCCAAAGAATTATATTTCCAGCTTCTGTAAATCTTTAGATTGCTTAAAATAAGTTTTAAAACCACTCCGATAAAAAAGTCATTACAAAATTTATTACCACTTACTAACAGCAGCTGTCATAGTTGTTAGGTGACGAGATCTGTCCTCTGTAGGCTAGATTGTCTCATTTCAAAATGCTCAGTTCGGCTTGTGTGGACTTTGAAGTACCTACCTTTGAAGTCTCATCCTTCGGAGCAGTCTCCATCGTCCATCTCAAATGAAGTAAGGGCTCGTGATGACATTAGATGACGTGTGCAGGTGTTGTAGTGCTGTCCCATTTCTTAAGGGTAAATCTGAAGCCCTTCCCCTTCATGCTCCGTTTCAAGGGCCAAGGGGAAGGGGTAAAAAATAGAATTGGGATTGGGCCTTGGTATAGGTGTTGCCATTGGAAACTAATGTGAAACTAATTTCATCTAGTGGAAACATTTGGTAGTGCGTCCAATTATGAACTTTCTGAAAGCTCATTTATTTTGACTTCTTACCTCTTTATTTGGATTCAGTTTGCTTAGTTTAGGAGTAGATTTTGGAACCTTTAAATGTGTCATCTGAACTAATTTAACAAATATATTTTTCTATAACTTTATAGGATGTTTTTCAACTTCAGCAATAATCTTAGCGTCACCCAAAACTGAAAACACTGTCATAATTTACTCAATCATCACTTGTCACAAATCTGTTTGAGTTAGTTTGAAAAATGTTGGAAACCGGTAAAGAATATTTGAATGACTATGATCAAAAAGTGGTTAACGGGTTATAAATACATAATAATTACAGCACAAATATAGTACCATAACATCACCTAAAATACAACATTTATAAATGCATTAAAATATGATATAGCTCATGTAGAATAAATTAGAATAAAACGATAGTCTTTGACTGCCATACAAAACGTTGTCATTTGACTAAAACATCTTTGACTAAAACATGGCTTACAAATTATAGTGAGGAAGTGGCCTAGGATAAAAAAAAAACATGCATTAGAGCAAAATATATATAATTAAGTTTTAATTTGCTATTTATATGGTGGTAAAACCTATTTTAAGAATATTACTCTAGCTTGAATGTTTTTTTTAAAGATTTATTTTTTGCCTTTATTAGATAGGACAGTATTGAGGCAGGAAGCGAAGTTGGAGAGAGAGAGAGAGGGGAATAGGGTAGGGAAATGTCCACGAGCCGGGATTCAAACGCGGGACGCCCTGACGTGCTACTGCACCATATGTCTGCGCGCTAACCACTAGGCTATTGTGCCGACAACTTGAATGATTTTTTTGGACTGACTGATTTTTATCATGACTTTTATGAACAGAGAAATCTTATTAGAATTGTTATGAAAGAATCTTTTATGACGTTGCATGTGTGTATGTTTATATACTCCAGTTGATCTTTGTTGACTTTTTATTAAATGTTTTTTCGTAGTTCATTGTATTTACAATATTATAGGATCAGACGTTAAGGCCAAAATTAATATATTATGATATATTTCATAATTTTTCAATGCAGTATAATTTTGATATAGATATAATATTCAAAAAGCCTCAGGAAGAACTGCATAGAATGCCCATTGTGGATGGAAATGAATTTGCCAAGTCTATGAAACCTCTTCCTATAAAACTGTATAGTATTTTAGAAATAAAAATGATACAATTAAATGAATTTTCACCTTATTAGTTTTTAGCCTTCATACAAACAATAAATGGGAAACAAACTAAATAAACCATCAAATAAACATTAAAACTCTGACTCATCTTTTCAATATCTTTACTTTTTAAACTATAACAGGCTGATTATTCTGAAATGATAAACAGTCTGCTTCCGCTAGAATAAAGTGTAGATAGAGTGATAGATGTATAGATGGATAGGTAGGTAGTGATCTACTTAAAAATAATCAGTAAGATTATGCCATGAAACATTTATTTTTTATTAAATATGAATGTATAAAGTCTTATGTAAATAACTTGTATTTGAATGTTTTTTGTTTATTATATTCATAACATTCTCAAATAAAATTTTTTTGCTGAAGATAATCAGTAAAGCTAACATGGCATTAAATAAAAGATACAATACTATTACTGCTACTACATATTTAGTCACTTTGCTACTTTCAGTACATCAGTGACAGTCACTTATTTACTATAATCTTCTATGTGAAGCTGCTTTAACACAATCTACATTGTATAAGCACTATAGAAATAAAGGTGAATTGAATTGAATTATTAACACCACCATTACATTGCTTTTTATTATTAGTGGTGGTATTTTCAGAAATCCCCATGGCTGATACAGTAAAAGAAATACAGTAAAAGCTTGTATGCAGTCGGATTCATAGCTGAACCAGCACAGAGCTCACTTGAAGCTTTGACATCACACCTAGACTGATGCAATCTGATTCTGAGCTTTGAAATTCTGAGCCGTCTGCAATCCAGCATCATGCTTGAATGAGTGGACAGTGCACTTTGAGGATGTGAAAAACTCTTACTTGATTTCTGAAGTCTGAATCCTCTTTAGGCATGATGAGTAAGTACTTTTGAATGATTAGTGTTAGAAAATGCATTGCTGTGTAACTGCGTAGACTAGGCATGGGACGATAACCGTTTTCAAGGTATACCGCGGTTTGGAAAAGTGAAGGTTTTCATACCGCCATAATTTTCTCTAATACCATTCCTAAGGTATGTGTAAGATTTTTTTTGTATTTACATTTTTTTAACAACAGCATCTCCAGCAGAAAAGATATCCAAAGATGCCATTTTAAATTGTAAATAAATCGATGTTTTTGAAACTAATGATCACAGCAGACGACAATGATTCATTTTCGTTATTTGGCCTGGCACGTTTACTGCTCCAAAATATTATAAATGTTTCTCAAAATAAAATATAGTGTGTTCAAAGATTAAATTATTATTTTTTTTTTACACAGACATTTAAAAAGAATATATTTAAGAGCAGTAATCACAATACCGTAATACCGTGAAACAGTGATATTTTTATCCAAGATAAAATTGGATAAAAAAAATGTATCCAAGGTTACCATACCGTCAGAATCGTATACCGGCCCATGCTTAGCGTAGACCTGTGTAGAAATTTATGCTGGATAGCACTTATTTTTTGCTGGCTTTGAAAGGAGTTGCTGCCTTTAAATAATGAAAGGAAAAACACAGAATTTCACGATGAAGCAGTTTTCTTTTTTGAGGTAAGATTTTATAGTGCATGAAAATATGTATGAAACAAAACTTTCAGAGCTGAGTTTTTTTTCCTCCGTGGATAAATTGCATTAATTGGTTATTGAATTATCTTGTGAACAAATGTGCAGTTTTACACAACTAGTTACTGTTTAGTATTATTGTTAACTCTGGATCGTTAAAATGTTCATTGGAAATAAGGTGCTGGGGTTGATTCAGAACACTTAAGATAATTTCAGTCTGACTTTAAAAGTTGCTTAGTTTGTATTTTAGCTGTTGTTTTGTACAAATACTTAAATGGTGTAAATGTACGCTATGTAACTTCTGGCCATATGATGTTCTGTTGTTTCTGCTGCTGCTGTTGTGAACGTGTCCAAGGTGTTAATGTTATTGTATTTAGTAATATAGCTTTTAGGGTTGTCACGATGCTGGAATTCGGTACCTATCGGTGCTGAATTTTTAAAAACGACCATTTCCCGCAAACATTTAAGCGAAGTGGAGCACGTTCTTAAACGGTTGATTTGCCATTGTGTTCATGTGGTCAACAGAAAAGACTGTTAAGGTCATTGGTTCACTGAACTTACCTCTGTTTACTGCGTGTAACCACAGATACAGGAACACTGGAGTGTTTTAAAGTCACGTCGATCAGCTGGTTTGTCTATAAGCTGACATACGAGCAATCCACTGATGAATTGCGGCTTTAAAACACTCTGATCACAGTCTTTTCTGTTGAGCACATGAACACAATGGCAAATCAGCGCTGTTTAAAAACGTGCTCCACAGCACTTAAATGTTCGCGATAAATGGACGTTTAAAAAATTTTCCGTATCGAATTCTAGTATTGTGATAACTCTTAATAGCTTTAAACAAAGAGGTGTTATCTGATGACACAAAAAAGACACTTCCATTTGCTGATAAAGTGATGCACAGCCACTAGCTGTTTCCATCCAAAGATGCAAATTAAATTTATGCACAAAACTGGATTATTGCATTAAATATGTGCGAATAAAGCAGTGTTTCCATTCAATGGGCCAAAGAGAACAAAATTGTCACTTCCTAATAACTGCCACCAAATAGCAAAAGTAAAAACAAAATTTTCTGCAGTAGAAGAAGCTGCTGCGTGAATCTTTTCTTTATTTATTAAATGACCTGTGCCTCAGAAGACAAATGCCAACATGCAATAAAGGCGTGGTGGCGTTTGAATTTGTAAGACGCGGGGCAATAACACTAATACTGAAACAGTTAAGAAGTTTTAGAATAACCAAAACAACACTTCAGATGTTTTACCATGTGCGCAGCCTGCTGGTTTGTCCATTCGCACACATTTTTATCATCACATGATCTCTTATAACTAAGTCACATGACTTTTTTTTAATGCGCATACTGGAATTTGTTCAGTAAAAGTGTTTCAATCATAGTTTATGCACATCTTGTTGAATAAAAGTTTATCCTGCTCAGTTATGCGCATGTTTGTTTTTTTGCACATTTTCAAAATTTATGGACATCTTGGCGGTTCCATAAAATGTGTTTTAATGCGCATCTCCAAAATGTGCATAAAGGTGGATGGAAACATAGTTGCTATCTGTTCTCGGAATAAATGATTAAAGGCTTGATCTATAGCAGTGGTCTCAGGGTGCTTTCACACTAGTGAATCGATTCATTTGTTCCGAAACAGGGATTAAAATTGTTACATTGTTGCTCTTTGTTCTTGGTGCGGTTCGCTTTCACACAGCAAAGTTTTTAAACGGACCAAAATAGCTAAAACAAGTCACGTTTGAGTAAACTCTCCTCACATTGGTCAGAGTTTCACGGTTTATTTTGAAGAGTCCCGCTCAGCTGTCGGGGGTGGTTTGGTGGTGTTTGACAGGGTGCGCGCGACATGTCTGAAGAGCGAGGAGGGATGCGGTGGGGTGGTGTGATGAGAAGGGTGCGCAACGTATTTTGAGGACCAGGAGGGAGCCGCGCAATTTCTGGGAGATTATCACTCGTTTGCGGGCATCCGGGAGACTTGGGCTGTCTGGAATGACCTCCCGCCCTACTCATAACTCTCTCTTCATATAGCTGCATGCCTATTACATATTCATTTAACACTGATATAGCCGGGTTCGGATCATATTGCTTTCTCACTACAATCGATCCGCTCCAGAGTTCGTTTCAATCGAGCCAAGACCACCTCATTCAGGCAGTCTCGGAGCGATTGCTTTGGCCCGGATCCGAGCGCAATTGGCCTGTTCACATATGCCAAACAAACCGCGCTAACTGGGCAAATGCGCCAGGTTTCGGAACAAAAGTCTAGGTGTGAAAGCACCCTCAAACTTATTTCCTGGAGGGCCGCAGCTCTGCGTAGTTAAGCTTTAACCACCTCCAACTCACACCTGCTTAATAGTCTCTAGTATTCTTGAATAGCTTGATTAGTTGGATCAGTTGTGTTTGATTAGGGTTAGAGCAAAACTGCAGAGCTGCGACCCTCCAGGATTCAAGTTTGAGACCTATGATCTATAGCCTACTCATGCTGTAAGCTCAAATGTTAGGGCTGCACAATACTGAGAACATTATGCAACATTGTTGAATACTGTGATGATAATTCTTGTCTTGTATTACCTAGAGAAATACTATTTTTATTAGCTATTTAAAAATATTTTATTTATTTTATGATCGCGATGAAGTAAACATGTAATAGCTATATTTATGATTTCATTAAATCTAAATCAGCCTAAAAACTTTTATCAAGGTGCAAACATATAAACACTTTAAAACACTATGAACAACTGTAAATCTCAGCAGAAATTGAGATTGTTCATTTGCTTTCTCTTGGCTTGTCTCTATGCCTGCCATTAGTGTTTATTTTCATCTCTTTGCTTAGAGACACTAGGCTTTCCTATGAGCTCGGCCCATCCATTTGCATAATCCTTTCTACTGGGGAGGTGGGCATAAAAATAGAATGGTCCCATTGGATTGGTCAAATTTGTATAAACAACTTATGTATGCAAGTGCAACACACAAGTGCTTGGCACATAAAGTAAATGCTATTAATTGCACTATATTATCACAATTTTTAATATATCGTGCAGCGATTTTTATTTTTATTTATTTATTTATTTTTTTACATCTTAATTTTAATAATGATAATTAAAATGATGGCTAATAGTATAAAATGAGGTCATTTTTGCAACCTTGTTTATGTTTGTAAGAAGGTTGTAAAACAAATGTGTTTATCCATAACCTGGTAGTGTACAATATCTTTCGATCTTAAGCATGTCTATTGCTTTGGTGTTCTTAAATGTAAAAATATTTATTTTATATTAAATGTGCAGTTTCTACTTGAAGCTTAGTAAGTATTGCACATTTTTCCAGGAACATAGTGTTGATTAGAAAGTGTCTGGTGCATACGGAGAGGAGAATATACGTCCTTCAGGTGGTTTGTCAAGCCCACTCACCTTTGGAGCACACTCCAAATTGCACAATGTATTCAAGAAAGGGTGCTTATAAGGTGTCTGGTGCATACGGAGAGGAAAAAAGCATTTGTCACTTCACTTTCATTTATCTGCAGAAAAGGTAATATTCGGAAAGTATTATCGAGTGCTTTAAATAATGCAGAAAAGTTTATGGCCCTGTACTTGGGGTTGGCTGCATTTCTTATTTCACCTTCTTTTGACAGTTAATTTTAAAATATAGGGCACTATATTGAGTTTTTTTTATCATTAAACTGGCAGTTAATGAGTGAGTATATTTAATTTCACATGCATTAAAATACTGGATGCTCACATCTGTGCTGACAAGTAAAAAAGAAAACTTAACAGCAATGCATTGCACACCTTATTTTAATACTATCACATTCATTTAGTACATAATTTCTCACTAGTCAGTCAAGTAGATAGATGGAGCAGGAATGTAACATATTGAACTACTGTATTTAAAGCCAGTATAATGCATTTATTGAATATTTGTTCTTTTGTATTATGCCAGTGCTATTAGTGAAGACGGGTTTTTGTAGTGCTGCTATTTTATTTTGATAATTCATTCATCAGTTAGTAGTAGAATGGGGTAAAACATTTATTGGACTGCTGTAATTTTAGCCAGTGCAAAGAAAAAGTAAACGTCTAAATCTCCTATGTCTTCATATTTTAAAGGAAGTTGATTGTAACTCTGGTGTTCTATTTTAATCCACTTTTCTTTTTCAGGAGGGAGATTTCCCTGGCTTTAACGTGGACGGTCAGTGGTCCTTGCATTCTGGAAAAAGTTCAAGTGAGTTTTTATTTTATTTATTTATTTATTTGGAAATAAATTAGCATTTTTGAAAATTAATATTCACCTTTTTGTACTCTATTAATCAATTGTTTTATCCATTCATTTCAGATTTGACTTTTTTTTTTGTTTATTTTGTATTTATTATGAATTATCGTATGTTTTAATACTCTTTATCCCTCTTATTTATACAGACCGTGCCCTTAAATTGGCATCTTCAAAGGTGAAGCTTTCCTCAGCACCAGATTTAAAATCATCACTATTGAAAAAACCTGGCATGAGAGGCAGACGCTTTTCCAGAACTGACCAAAAATCTGTAAGGCCCAAAATGGTAGTTAAAGTGGCAGCCAAAAGGGTGACCAAAAGAGAAACAAAAAAGCCATCTGTAGCTGGACATTTGAAACAGGGCAGCTCAAGCAAGACAAATGGCAGAGTACTCAGGAACCAGAGAGCGGGAACAAGGGCCTCGTCACAGACAGAAAATGATAAAACTACGGTGGATGAGGACGATACCAACGTTAAGTCACAGACACATGGTTCCAGTGCAGCGGAGAAACTAGTGTGGACTCTGACACTGGTTAAAGGTAAAGAGCGAACCTCCAAACTTAAAGACACCCAAGGCCAAAGAGCTTCAGCAGAATATACCAAGAGGATCAAGACAAAAGGAGTCACCGCTGGTGATGAGGCAGAGGAGGTTTCCACAAAACCAATGGCCAAACAGAAAAGGGGAAGAAAATCTGCAGCAGACAAACTGGCTCTTAAATCTCCTGGCACAGATGTTAAAGCATCTTTAAGTGACAAATTCTTAACTTCTTCCCAAAGGAAGCCTTTCGTAAGGCGACGAAAGCGTGGCCAGCGAAGGTTACTGCTAAAGAAAGTTCACCGCAAAGTACCTGACAGTCAAAGGCAGGCCTCTAGTATGCCTAGAAAGAGACAAAGACTTTCCGTCACAGATACAGACCCTACAAATGTTCTGCAGCCTGTGGAGGGACAAGAACAAGCACTCCTGGAGTCCAACTCTGTAGGCCAAGCTGAAGAGCTGAAACATCCCACCAAACCAACTGTTAGCGCTCGTTCTTCTCGTGTCATCAAGATCCCAAAGAGGTTCATGGATGACGAGCGCATGTCTGCTCTCCCAGAAAGAGCTGCTCTAAAGAAACCAGCTCTTACTGAGCTCCCGACAGATCTCAGCAAACCCAATACTGATTATCAAATGCCTGAATCTGGCAGCAGACTAAAGACCAAGCAAGAACTAGACATCGTAAACAACGATGAAAAAAGTGTTTTAGAAAAAATGCAATCTCAGGGAGTCAAACCTGCTTTGAGCTCTTCAAGGCTCTCTGGTGGAGCTCGAGGAAGAGGTGGGAGAATCGGCCAATCCGCGGACCACTATAAAATATACTGGAAGCTGAAGAAGCTCACGGCCTGCCTGGCCAAACGAAAGATGCAGCGGATGGCTGGTGATAGTTCCAGACTAACAGAGAAAGATGCTGAGGAAGGGACCCAAGATACTCAAGAACGAAAGTCTGATCTGAAACTGCAGGACATGTATTCTCCGGGAGTGGTGCCAAAAGTAGCCATACGTGTTGGGGAACATTCAGATCAGACACCACTTACTTCTTTAGCCGAAGCCTCTTCTAAGGAGAATGGTAAGGTTTTTGCTGTCGTACTTGTAGAGCACCTTTTAGTAGAAATGCAGCTCGAAGTGCTTTAGAGTTAGAAAAGTTTAAACTTTACAATAAGTACCAAGTATTTATCATGAAATGTCGTACACAAAATACAGTAAATGTTGTTATATTTTCTAAAATGGTTATAATGCATTACCTGATGTTGGGGGTTAAGCATTAACTAACAATAAGCAATGTATTTATTAACACTTATTAGTAGGGGTGTAACGGATCACAACCCACAGTTGGAACACACGTGATCCATGGATTAATAATTATTTTTCAATTTGTAGGTTAAGCCAACATTTCTAACAATTGCAGAGTGATCGTTTCCTGCATCATTCAAATCACATGAATGAAAGCATTTTGGCTTCCCTGTAATGTATAATGATGACTGAAAATGTTGTGCTGGGTACCAAATGCTTTCTTAGGTTATTAATTTATGGTGTTTTCTATCACTGTTTGTTTAGCCTGCATTAATGCATTCAGTGTAAAGCTGCACAAATAAACATTAAAAGATTGCAATCTCAATTCAATCCTGCGCAACATGAATGATAAATGATAATGATTTGCATATGTTTATTAATCCTTCGAAGCGCTGCATTTGAATCTGCGTTTGATCGAGAAAGATTCAGTTTTTACACTTTTTTCAGTTTGTTACAAAAAATTAAATAACACAGATGTACCGGGAGAACAGTTTGTAGTTCAGATATAAACACTGATGTTTATTGTAAAGATTAAAATCACAGTTTAATGGAACTTAACGCTGTCTTGGGGACTTAAACAGTCATAAAAATTATGTCACTGAATAGGTTTTCCAAAATGATTATAATATATGATTAAAACCACTTATGAAGTTTTTAGTTGTGAATTGTTGAGTCATTAATTTGAAATAAATATGATATGTTGTACAATATGTTAGATTTCTATATTTAGCACTGTCAGTAACCGTGGCAAAGATCATTTTTCTTATTGAATATTTTCCTTTTTTTTCCAGATGTTTTTATTATTATTTTTTTATTAAAGTTACAGGTTCTAAGTTCTGTTTTTCTAATGTTTTTGCAGTAATTTTTTTGTATAAATGAACAGCAAATGACATTCGTCATCTCCCTTTTTTGCTGATCCAAAAAATTGTCTGACTCATGACTCAATAACCGTAGTGTGATCCGAACTGAGATTTGTGATCCGTTACAGCTACTTATTAGTCTTTGTTTACATGACAACAACAACATAGCCAAAAATGGAAAAGATTTCTCTTGCGTTTTGAAAAATTTTCATGTCTACAGACATTGGTATGTCCCAAATCGCATATGCACTATTCTACGCCATTTTGTAGTGGAAATAGTGCAATAAGTGCACTATAAATACCCGGATGATGCGCTTATTTAACCGTTAAAATGTAGTGTGGAATGTTGGATACTTCACACACTCAACGGCTGCACGTAGGGGAAGGGATGAAACTTTCAGGTGCTCATGTTGGATTACTTTATTTATTATTGGATTGTAAAAGCAAAATTCTCATACAAGAGTGATTATAGCACCTCCTGATTGTGAATGCGATTATACTCATGGCAGTTATTATTTGGTAGTTTATTTATTTAAATCATCTGGGAAACAGTTTGAATTTCCGCTTGGTAAAAAAAACCCCATTAGTGTTACATTTGGGATGACACTAGATTCACATACTATGCTGTTGAGCGTGTAAGTGCATAAGTGTATAGTGTAGGGATGCTCAGATTGGTATTGGCCGATAATCACATTTGATGACTCGATCGTTACTCGCCAATCTGGCCAATCTCATGAACCATTCACGGGGGTTGTTTATGGGTTTACAAGCAGAGGAAGATGCACATAAAACATACATCCTGGGTTATACATACAGCAGCTACAACACGTGAGGAGATGAATTATGTGTGGGGGCGTAAGCACTCACTGCGCTCACGTCACAGCAGCTAAAATACATACAGATGTGGTGCAACCTTTGTTTATACAGTTTATTGGTGTGACTCGCATGAGTGATAGTCTCTTTGTTACAACCATTGTATATCCAGTGTTTGGAGTTGCTGTGACGCGAGCAGAGCGATAGCCCCTATTTAGTGTCTCATCCAACCGTATGACCCCTGTCAGAAGCTCCATGAGTCTCCCGCATATTCAGCCTGGCTCCATGACTGCTGCAAATTAGTGAAAATACCAGACTAATGAAAACATGTTTTATGTATTATAAAGCTTGAAGCATCAGAATCAATACTTGGTATCGGTTGATCGCCATGACAAGGAATCAGTACTCTGTATCGGCTGCAAAAATCCTGATCAGAGCACCCCTAGTATAATGTCCCATTTGGGATGCAGCTAATGTTTTTAAAAGATCCGTGTTTACGCATATCTAGGAATACGGCCAAAAATGATGCATTGCATATGCCAGGCCAGTGTTTGGCACTGTCACATTGTTAGTAAACTGTATATGTAGGGAAGAGGTGCTTATATCTCTATATTTTACCATTTGTGTAAGAGTTGTTTCTGCTTTTGCTTGTAATGTGAAAGTAAATACAATTAAGTGTCAGGAAACACTCAAGAAACTACAATACTACTACATACGCCGACATTGTTGTGTATGTCTGTTTGCACTTGACCTTAATCGACATGCCCTTAAACACATACTTGACGTCTTAGTTTCTACGTTTTTTCGTTTGTTTGTTTTTGGCATTGACATGAACATAACAATGGCGGCATTTTCAAAAGTATCGTTACCCATTATTATAGTTACCCATTTTTGGCTGAAAACAATGTTGTGTATACATCCTCTTTAGTCTAGTAATGTTAATTAAGAATAAAACACTTTATTGTTAGCTTATGTCCATTAAAACAATTTTAGCAGATAGTACTTTTGAATTTAATAATGTACTATTTGTTGAAATATTCATATATTAAATAACATCAAATAATTTCTTAAGTATATATATATTTTCTTCTTTCTAAATGTGTTGTTCTGTTCTCTTATTCGCTTAACATCGAGACCCTTGTTTTTTCTTCAGTAGAGACTGCTAACATTGAGGACTCCACTGAAACAAGTGCACAAAATGAGCAGCAAGGTGGTGTCCCACAGCGGATGAGTGTTTCGGGAGCCAATAAGAGGATGATCCACCTGTTGAAGAGAGCCAGAGTTCAACTAATTAAAATTGATCAACAAAAACAGCTCAAATCAGCTCAGGTCAGAAGATTTAATGTTTTGGTGACTGAAAATAGTTTTTTGCAGATTTTTGTACAGTGATCCTCAACCAAAGCAAAAAAGACATCTGAGAATAGTTCCATGTTTAAATGGAAAAATGAAGGAATATATTAATATATGAATATATTAAGGAATAAAATTATAACAATGTTTAAATGCATATTAAAATATATTAGAATTAAAAATATGTTTGAAATTGTAATGACATTTCACAAGATTACATTTTAATGTATTTTTTTCTGATAAATCCAGCTTTGGTGGACAAAAAAAGACTTAAAGTACAAAACTAGTTTTATTTAACATTATTTTTTTGTCATTCTTGGATATTATCGTATGTTTTTTGTATGTGTGTTTTTAATTATGTTAGGGATAAAGTATATCCTGGAGGTTATCGCAGAATAAAGCCAGATATGCAAACACAACCATCCTGGATGTACTTTATCCCACTTATTACATTAATATTTGCTACAAAACAAAAAATAGTCATGATAGTTTTTTAATTTTTTAAATTAATGCAAAATTGACAAACAAAAATAGCTGTTGGATTATACGCTAACTTGCGCATTATTCAGTCACAAGTTGGTGCCAAAAAGTCAAAAACGCAAAGCTGACACACACAAAACTGGCTGAATTAAACCAATACTAACCTATGTATTATTAATTCACAAGATTATTAATTGTGTAAAAAATGACTGACAAACAAGCAGATAAATATGAATGTGAATGTAGGTTTATGGATTTCAATGTATTCACTGATGGTCAAAGTGATTTAAAGTTTCCAGATGAGCCTTTGTTATTTAGCGGTTGTTATCTTGGGATAACATACCTTGGAATGTCACTACTGACATATCTGAATCGAGTATTCGAGACAGCAGTGTAATAAATTTTGCTAAATATTTCGGCGTAATATCTTTCAGAGTGCCACATGACTGTATTGTATACTTATGATGGTGTTTGTTCTGTGCAGCTTTTGTCTTGCTCTGTGAAAGCAAGAGAAGGACCTGTACCAGCTGTGCGCGGAGGGAGAAAAAAAAGGACGAGAAAAGTCCCAGCCAACCCAGAAGTGGCTCCACAGGTATTATTAATACAAATGACTTCTCTGCAGCTTTTTCATCGGATTCCGAGTTCAACATTGTGCCCTTTTACCTCCGTAGGCGCAATTGATCGGTGGTCCACGTATAAAGCATGTGTGTCGAGCAGCAGCTGTGGCTCTGGGACAGCCCCGCGCACTGGTCCCAGATGACATTCCCAGACTCAGCGCCCTTCCTCTGCATGAGAGAGAGGGCATCACTGCTTCACCTGTGGAAGAGGGTACACACCTCTCCTTTCCTCATTCTGTCCGCATCCATTATAAGTGACGTTTGCTAATGTCTTGGAGCTCTTCTGACCTGTAAATGTGTATTTTGTTTGTTAGTCGACTCAACATGTAAAACACCTAGTAATTTGTTCACTGTGGACTTGGAAGCATAAAAATGTATAATGTTATTGAAAGATTTGTACATATTGTATTCGGATTTAGAAAATATGATCAAGTGCAATATTGTGAAATATAGATATTTTAAATATTAATTATTAAATTCCAAAATGGTAAAATATTTATTTTATATTAAATGTACAGTTCCTAAAACTACCTTTCTATTTAAACCACTCTACATTTTTATATTATTGCTTTGAAACCCAGCCTGCCTGGATATTATTCTGTTTATTATTAATATTATTAGTAATTTAATATATTTGCATGTAATGTAATTCTGCATTAAACGTTTGATTGAAACACAATATTTTGTGTTGCTGAAATATCCTTTCTATGGATATAGAATATGTGTAACAGGCAATTGTAATGATAGTAAATGTGAAAATAAAATGATCCTGATGTGTGTTGCATTCATAATGCACTACATATGCAGACTGCATTGTGGACCATATCCAAACCCCCCCGAGAGAAGGTCTGAGATCATGTGGAGTGCTCACATAATGCATATAAACAAACAAACAAATATGAAAATAAAAACATAAATGTTCATTATAGAAATGGCACTCTCATTACATTTACTCAAATAATTGTAAAATGCCTAATTGTTAGCTGCAGTTCACCACCGTCATCTCAGTAGCTCTTCCATTTCGTCCTTAACCAATATAAAACATGCCCAAAATGCCCATATTCTTATGTTAGATCCTTTTTTTTGCCTCTGTCTCCCTCTTTCAATGCCACTTGAAGATGTTGCATCTCACTCAGAACCTGAGAGTGAAGAATCTGTTGAGCCAAAGTCGTCATTTAGGCGTAAATACGAAAGCCTTCCTTTGGGCTGTCGGCTGAGGCGCTGCAATCGCTGCAAGGGCTGCAATCGGCTGGAGGACTGCGGGAGATGTGTGTTCTGTCTGGACAAACCTAAATTCGGAGGACCCAACAAGAAGCGGCAGAGCTGTGTGTAAGTCAACAGAGTTATTACAAGGTTAACCATAAGGTGTTACACAGTGGGCAATAAAGTCAACCTCTTCCATGCTTTTTAGGGTCATACCATTTTTTATGCCTGTTTTATTTTTGTTTGTTTTGTGAGTATTTTCAGTATTTGATCCCGCCCCTGCACTTGTTTTTGTATTTTCTCAACAGCCTAAAGAAGTGTGCAATGATTGAACAGAACAAATTGAGAAAATTTAACAAAGGTACTCTACTTGCCTCTTTAAAACATAAATATTGAACTATTAAGTTTTCCAATCAGTGTTAATATTTGGGATTCAAACCCAATAGCTTAAGATATAGTTTATGCGTTCAGATTTGAGCCTTTTGTTTGACCACCTCTCTTTGGCGCAGTCCAGGTGAAGCGGCGTCAGCCATTAGCGCCCACTGGCATGAACAGCAGCGAGGAAGAAAACGGAGAGGAAAGAGGTGATGATGGAGGAGTAGGACTGGCTCAGTTCAGCCCCACCAGGAGGCAGCCCAGACGAAGGGTCACCCCTCGGTCCTACAGAAAAATGCTGGGCTATGATGACTCTGACACAGAAAGTGCAAGCTCTGACCAGACAAAACCCAGCGGGACACAAAAGACTCAAACCACTGGTAGGAACTTTAATTATGCAGTTAAAGTCAGAATTATTAGCCCTCCTGTTTATTTTTTCCCCATTTTCTGTTAACGAAGAGAAGATTTTTTCAACACATTTTTAAACAATAGTTTTAATAACTCATTTCTAATAACTGATTTATTTTATCTTTGCCATGATGACAGTACATAATATTTGACTAGATATTTTTCAAGACACTTCTATACAGCTTAAAGGCGTTTGCCCTAGCGTTTGTCCTAAAAGGTTGAAAACCCCTGGTTTACAGCAGTGGTCCTCATCTAACCTAGGCGACCATTAATAGCTTTATTATATCTGATACAAGTTTTATTTATGGAAAAATTACAAAGCACTGCAGTGTTTGGGTGTTTTGTGTTTGTCTGAGATAATTAGTCTACCGAAATGTGTA
This sequence comes from Danio tinwini, assembly GCA_903798205.1. NCBI lineage: Eukaryota > Metazoa > Chordata > Actinopteri > Cypriniformes > Danionidae > Danio > Danio tinwini. Next base: position 2,061,769 of record CAIGQZ010000253.1, on the reverse strand, counting down.
TGTTCCATACAAGCTGAAGGTGATCGGTCAATTGTTGTCACGTGACTCGCAGAACTCATTCACTGGGTGCGTCTGGAAGGTGCGAGTGTGTCACGCCACTTGTGTGCGGTAGCCGCACACCTCCATCAAACAACGAACTTGCTCGAACTCTAGAAAGGGCGCAATATGCAAATGGCCCCTAAAAGGCCGCAGACCGGTACCGGTCCGTGGCCCAGTGGTTGAGGGCCACTGGTCTACAGAACAAACCATCGTTATACATGAACCTGCCTAATTACTCTAACTTGACTAATTAACCTAGTTAAGCTTATAAATTGCACTTTAAGCTGAATACTAGCATTTTGAAAAATATCTAGTAAAATATCTTATACTGTCATCGTGGCAAAGATAAACGAAATTAGTTATTAGAAATGAGTTATTAAAACTATTATGTTTAGAAATGTGCTGAAAAAAAATCTTCATTCTGTAAAAAGAAATTGGGGGAAAAATATACAGGGGGGCTAATCATTCTGACTCAAGCTGTTTATCTTTCTAGACTGGTTCTTTGTTTGTATTAGTTGAGATAGATTGTCATGAATGCTTTGAACTTCTTAGCAGATACTACGGCTACCTCTGCTGCTCCTCCAGAAGAGGCAACAAAGCAGAAAAGACAAGGGCTTTATAGAGCATTTTGGGCTCAACGCAGAACTAAGGTATTGTGCCTCGTATTAAATTTCATGATCTAAAAACAGGCAAACATCTAATGATTAATAGAGCTGGAAGATGTATTTTGGTCTAGGACTGCCATAATTTTGGGGGAGAAGTCTAATTGTGGTGATTTTTATTTATTTACTGTTTAAATGATATTATTAATTGTATGGCTGTACAATTAGATTAGTTGTACAGATTAATTGTGGATTAATTAGGCAAGATTAAAAATTCATATAATAATAAAAACAATTAATTATGTTTTTTATATGTTATTGTTTTTTAAATGATATTAATAGTACAAAGATAAAGCATAATTTTTATTATGCGAATGATAAAATTTACAATAAAAATAATGTCATTTTATATAATGCAATTGATGTTTATTACAAAATAATTGTATTAAATAAACAAGCCTTGTTTTGGTCCATCAATAATACCTCATTCAGTTGCTGAATCAACTCTGAAATATGTCATCCTCTCCAGACCTGATTTATCTCACGTCTTTCTCTTTTTACTATGAAGCTGCTCTTACCCTTTTTCTATATGCACTTTATCTGTGTCTGACTGTCTGACTGACTGACTGACTGACTGACTGACTGACTGACTGTTTATCTATCTGACTGTCTCTCTATCCGTCCATCCATCCACACATCCTAACCAGGTGTTACGCAACTAGTGTTTTCCATCAGGTCCTTGCATACTCAGTGACTAAACGTCCTACATAAATTGTCACAAAAAAAAAAGGCTAATTACTTTATGCCTGGTTAGGACATTGAGTGTGTTTGCATGCATGTTTTTAAACTGATTTTGGTCACACAAATGCATTGACCCATTTTCCTTCATTGGAGTAAGGTCTTAAAGGGCTTAAACATAAACAGTTTGCGTGTTTTTGGAAGGTCCTCCTGACAGACGCTGTGGACATTTTTGCTATTTTCATGTTATCAGACACATGAAATACAAAAATAACTTTTTAACCTTTAAGGTTTGCACTTTAAACCCAATTAGAACCACTAGTTTGGTAAACAAAGTATGTCATATATATGCTAAAAGACAAATGCACTACTTAATATATGCATATTAATAATAATGATAACTTTATTTTACATAAATCATACAAACATTTGCATTTTATTCATGAATATTCCTGAAACAAAATAAATACATATTTTGATAAATTAACTTATATATAATATTAGAGTTGATGGGCTAACAAATCTGTGAATTTTTGCAAGCATAGATTCCATAAAGGCCTAGTTATTGGCTTGCATAGTTTGTTCTTTTTCTGCATACAGATGTGTTTGTAAACATGCTCAGTGTTGGAGTTCTCCTGCCTTGGTGTTCAGATGGTGGTGGACAATGTCTTTCCTTTTGCTGCCCGTCTTCATTTCTTTTCGTGCTCTATTTGGTGATGGGCGTCGTCTTCATCCATTTTCAAAAATTGTGGTCCCACTGTAAAGCTGCCCCTTCCCATTCCCCCTATTCTGGTGTTTTTGACCTTCATACAGAAACTTGAACCATCATCTTCCTGTTCTTCATCACTGGACCCTCCAGCACCTTCCCATCATCCCTTAACCCTCACAGGAAGTCGATCAAAGAAGACCAAGCATAGGCTGCAGTTGCGGCTGAAGCGGCTGCCGGCCAGTGTTGTGCAAGCGGCCATGCTGGGCTTGACTTTACCACAGAGCGAGTCACAGAGAGTGCTGTGTGAGGAGCCAGTTTTCACTCATTGCTCCTCTGTTACTCATTCTCAGAGTTTGGTCGAGCACACGTCATCCAGCGTCCTGACTCCACTGACCAATGGCTGCACGCAGAGGGGCAAGTTGTCACAGGGGTCAATGAACAAGATTCGGGTGGACTTTAAGGTCAGGGATGTTATTTATACTTTACAATAAATAAATAATACATTAACAATAGAAGGAAAACGTTTTGAATTCCTGACTTAAAAATGAATATTCGGTTTTACTTAATGGTTTAATGAATGATGCAGGAGGACTGCAACATCCAGAATGTGTGGTTGATGGGAGGGTTGAGTATTCTCACTTCAGTTCCCATCATGCCCCAGTGTGTGTGTCTGCTCTGTGCCAGCAAAGGCCAACATGAGGTAAGATTCAAGCCATCGCTAAACACCACTGAATCTTCAGTCATATTCCTTCATAGCAGTTTACAGAACTATGGTTGTCACGATACTGGAATTTGGCTCCAATCTGTGAAATTGTAAAAATGTCTATTTCTCGCTAACATTTAAGCGCTGTTGAGCATGTTCTTAAAACCACTGGTTTGCCATTTGTGTTCACATGCTCAACAGAAATGACATTTGTGATTGGCCTTGAAGGTCATTGGTTCACTTAGCTCACCGCTGTTTACTAAGTGTAACCACAGATACAGGGACACTGGTGTTTTAATGCTCTGAAGATCAGTTGATTCATCAGCGGATCGCTTGTATGTCAGCTCATGAACAGACCAGCTGATCGTCACAGCTTTAAAACGCTCCAGTGTCTCTGTATCTGCGGTTACACTCAGTAAACAGCTGTGAGTTACAGTTTACTGTGGTAAACTGATGACCTTCATGGCCAATCACAGAAATTTATGTTTAGCACGTGAACACAATGACAAATCAGTGCTTTTTAAGGGCGTGCTCAAATGTTAGCGAGAGATGGACATTTTTAACATTTCAATACCAATTGGTAACAAAATTCAATATCGTGACAACACTACACAGAACCATCCTTCACACAATGTCGGTGAATGTGTAAAATGCCAATGGGTCTCATTCACTAATAATTGCATACGTTTTTATATTTATACACACATTTGAACTTCTCACTAAAAACTTTCCACGTAATTCACAACATACGCACATGTGATAGTTCATAAACTTGTTCTTCTGTTAGTGAATTTAAAATGTTCTCAGGGAGAACCCTCTCACACGAGATTAGTCATTTGCATAATACACACCCACATCAGCTCCAGATCTTTTTTGCTTAAAATGAAAATCACGATTTTCTTACGATTCTGTAGATGTAAAGTAAAGGTTAATATGATTATTTCTCAAACATATGGTAAGATTAACAGTAACAATATTAGGCCCATGTGTGGGTCTACTGTTGGTTACAATGCTAAATTTTGTATAGACTTTAATGCAGAATCAGAATACAACTATTCATAATTCTAAAGTTGAATTATTAAGTTTAAGACGTATGCTTGCAATCTGTCATTCACAACATTATTAGTCAATTTTTTTTACTGGTAAAGTGAAACATTTGTCATTATCACATTCCCTGCTGCATTATTCAACATTATAAAAGCTAGAGTAGTTATACTGACAATGGTATACATTTATTTTTATGCACAATACTGTTAAGTTCACTATGAAAGAAAAAACAAATCAAATGCTTGCCGTAATTATAACTCTAAAATGTGATATGATCATTTAAATGATATGCACACTTTCTGTTTCGCTTTTACTGCTAAGTGTGGTTCATGTCATGGCTCCCATTACTTTGAAAAAAAAACCCCACACATACAAATAATATTTCCCACGCGGCTCCTAAACGATCGCTTTGTGTAACAAACTGAATGTTATTTTAGCACTTTATTACCTGTTGTTCACAGCCTATGGAGGTTCTGTTCACTAAAGTAGATGTGTGCCTGTGCGTCCTCTCTGGCAAATGCACAGCTCACGGTCGGCTCACCTGTGATTTCGCGGCCGCGTATACATTATTACATGAAGACAGAAATGACTTTTTTTGTGTGAATCATACTAAATATAGTATATAGCTCTTTCAACACCATTTAGAGGTGAATATAAAAGATTCACCTCCGATTGAATATAAACCAATCTGAAGACTTGTGCATCCGCTTTTACACTTTTCTCCTGACCATGTAAATATAATTGGCTGAATCGTAGAAATACTTGATTAAGATTGTGTGGGGGATTGAATCGAGATTGTAATCTTTTTTTGATTAATCGTGCAGCCCTAAATGAAGGTTTTTATTTTGGATGTGAAACACACTTTCGGTTCTGTATACGTAAACACTGCAAGTTGACTTTCGAAAGAACTTTTCAAAAGAGCAGAGAGGTGCGTGTTTTATGTTGCTGGCTTAGGCAACCACACCATATTAGTGGTCTTGATGCTCAGGCGCTTTTTCTGCAGAGTTGACTCTTTCCAGTTTCAGGCGAACACCAGACACACACGAGGCAGATGAGCGCAGAGCAAAACACTTCATACCAATTGAACACTATTTTAAAAAGGCATCTCTTGCCGTAAAAAATGCATTTGGTGGGATCAGGGCCTGAACAGCCATTCAGCACTCTCAGAAAACAAATCTGTCCACTCGCTAAAGATGCATCTTCACAAAGTGAGATGCATGAATTATCCTTTATATAAGGATAGAGCAGTTGATTGTTGTTTGAACCTAACATACTTGTCTATACTATAATATCAGTCTTGAATGTCTAGTTACTTTTCATTCACCCTGTAAATTACATATCTAACTATATGCAAGGCCCCGTATGAATTTTTTCATACATTTAGAATACATTTTAGTATGAATGAATCATTATTTATTTGAGAAAACGTCACATTTCACGCATACATTTGTTAGTTAGTGGTTAGTGAATAAGACCTGTTGTTTTTGCAGAGAAATGAAAGTAAGTTTGAGTTTGATCACTTTTAATTCCCTTTTCCAGATGGTCTACTGTCAGATGTGCTGTGAGCCTTTCCACCGTTTCTGCCTGCCACCGGATGACCGGCCGAAGGAGGAGAACAAGGAGAACTGGTGCTGCAGACGCTGCAAGTTCTGCCATGTTTGTGGCCGCAAGAGCAAGCAAGCAAAGGTGCTTTTTGATTTAGTACTAATACAGATGTAGAAAATGTGGACGATAGCTGTATAAAGCTGAATGTCTCAGAATTAGGCAAATATTTGATGCATGAATCAAAAGCTGTGTTGTATATCAAATCAAATTATGACACTAATCAGTCAGACTTCAAGTTTTGTATATATACATTTACATTTGACTTCAGTGATGTTATGTGTCTCCTCATTTAGCCAGTTTTACAGTGTAAGAGATGCATGTACTGCTACCATCCGTCCTGTTTAGGACCCACGTATCCTAAACCTGTCAAAATGAACACCTCATGGGTAAGCGGGTTTCTTTAGTATCATCATTTTAATTTTGTAGATGTTGTATCAAATAATTCCAGTTTAATTCATATGTTTGTTAGTTTTTTTTAAGCGGAAAGTTTCAACGTTTTTTTTTAAGGGAAGTTTGCTTTGTGTTTTGGTAGGTTTGTATGCTGTGTATTCGGTGTAAGAGCTGTGGTGTGACTCCAGGAAAGTCCTCCGACACGTCTTGGAACCATGAGCTGGAACTCTGTCCTGACTGTAACAAACTCCATAGCAAAGGTTTGACAATTTAGATACTTTGATAGTTTTTTTATGTAGGTCTCAGAAGATTCAGACCATGCAAAAAGGAATGTTTAATTTAATCACTTGGCGATACTTAATGTAAATATACTCAATCTATTTCAGTTAGTAGCATGCATTGAATAATAATAATATACAAATTATTGTTATAATATATATTTATTTCAAAATGTAATGTTTTTTTTTTTTTAGTAAAAGTTATACTTTTTTAGTTGTTGTAGTTTGTTTTATTGTATTTTTGTGTTAATCATTTTTTGTATTCTTAAAATATATATATAAAAAAGCTAGTATTATAACCATGTAAATGTAATTAGGTCTTTTCTTTTAGCGAATTTTATGTAATTCTGGATCACAAAAGCTTAAAAAGTGTTAATTTGCAGTCAATATGGGTAAAAAAATTAATTAGAATATTAATTAACGCCCAACCCCAATTCTATTTTTGTACCCCTACCCCTTCCCCTTGGTTCTTGAGACAGAGTGTTATGGGGAAGGGCTTCAAAATTTACCCCTGAGTAATGAGACTGCACTACAACCCCTGCACATGTCATCATGTCATCGCAAGCTCTGACTCCATATGAGATGGATGATCGCGACTGCTGTAGTTATCCCAGTTGCATTATTTGTTGGTATTTATCTTCAGGAAATCCCCGAAGGCAACAATATCAAAGATATAATGTGGCAAAAAGTTCGTAACTGTACTGTGCATTTACACCGTGGACATATTAATTTATGTTAACACATTAAACAACATTAACATTATACCAGACACTGTAAAAAGCTCATTCCCAGCCACTAGACATCTCTGATTGGGTATTTGAGTGTCATCGAGTGACAGAATGTTGTGGGACTGCTATACAGGTGTTATTATTATGGATTATAGATTTTTTTAATTTATTATTTATTTATTTATTTTTTTAAAGCATGATGGTAAAACACGAACACTGTTATGAATGTATTAAAACATATACTTGTTTGTTGTAAAAATTTCTAATGACAAAAAATACTAATTTGTGCATCTCCTGACTTCCGTGTGCATCCATTTTGTAGTGTATTCTGGGAAATTTTCGTACCTCTTGGTTTCGAGTGTGGTCCTTAAAACTCTCTGTTTCAGAGGCTATCTAGCCCTTCCCCTTAGCCCTACACCTTCAAGATAAAAAGAATTGCGACAGGTAAGGGGAAGGGCTAAGGGGTAGAATTGGGATTGGGCCTAAAGATCGTACATGGAGACATTCTGTAAGCTTCCTGTTGTAAATAATGAAAACTCTAAAGGTGATTTTTCTCAGTGTTCAGATTTCCAAAATGGTTGTATTTTTTATTTTTATAAGTGTACTATTTGTTTTTGATGAGGTTATCATTACATCTAAAACATGATTTTGTTAGTAATTATAGAACATATTTTTTTTGTGTTATTCTGAATTATATTTCTGATAAATATTTATATTGTTTTGTACATTTTTAATGTTTTTATTTGTATAATATTGGTGCAAATTGGTTATGAATAATTTTATTTTCATTATAGAAAAAATGTATTTGCCTTTTATTTACATTTACATCTGAATATGTATTTATTTCACCGATGCTTTTACCTAAAACAACATCCAAACAATAATGTTGCTATGCTATTTTTATTTGTTAGGACCTCCTGAAAATTAAAAACATAATTTTGTTTGCTCGATGACATTCAATTCAATTCATCTTTATTTGTATAGCGCTTATACAATGTAGATTGTGTCAAAGCAGCTTCACATGGAAGTTTATAGTGAATTGAAACTGTCAGTTCAGTTTTTAGTGTTTAAGTTCAGTTTAGTTTAGCTCAGTTCAGTGTGGTTTAATAATCACTACTGAGAGTCCAAACACTGAGGAGCAATTCCATCGATGCGCAGCTCTACAGATCCCGAACCATGCAAGCCAGTGACATCTGATGACTTTACAATTGTTGTAATTATTTGTTTGTTGTTGTTGTTTTCTCCTAGGGGACTTCTGCACCGTGTGCCTGAAGTGCTATGAGGAACATGAGTTTGACAGCAGCATGATGCAATGTGCCCGATGTGCCCACTGGGTCCATCCCAAATGTGAGGGGCTCACAGGTATGCCACAGTTTTACTCCTCTAACAGACAACACATGGTCCAGCATTTTCCTCACACCTTTTGCCCATTCTCAGATGATCTGCACGAGATTCTCTGTCGTTTGCGAGGGAAGAGTCTGGTGTTCTCCTGCGCCCCCTGCAGTAAGAGTTTCTGCAGCGGCTGGCAGGATGTGGTTCAGGAGGTTTTGAGGAATGGCCTGGAAAAGATCATGAGTGGACTGAAGAACTCTCTTAACATCAGCCATCTCCACTTGTGTGCGCAGGTGAGGATCTGTTTAGAGTTTATTTTATCTATTTCATCGATTGGATGACATCTTGACGAGTCAAATATGCTTTATGTATGTGAGCAGTGTGAGGCCTGTCCAGATTTTGAGGTCGTAAAGGGTCGTTCTGGCTGCTGTTTACATCCTATAGAGAAGAAGCTGGAGAACGGCCTGTACACTTCACTGGTAAAAATCTTATTTTATTGTAAATGTTCATGCTCCAATTTTACAGTTAAGATTTCTGTGGGTCAAATATTACTGTATCCATAGTATAGTAGTGTATAGTACTGTTATCCCCCCAACATTCAGTATATCTTTGTGTTCAACAGAAGAAACTTTTAAAATGACAAATTTTGGGCGAACTATTTCTTTAAGTGAAAAGTCATAGCACTTTCATTGAGAAATACTTCAATACTTATATTTTTAAACAATGGTAGAAGTTAGAAACCATGTGTTCTCTGTCATTTCAGAAAGCATTTCATGAGGATGTGGTGAAGGTGATGGTGGAAAGGCTGAGAAAAGAAGAATATCTTCTAGAGGCGCAAAGGCCCACAAGCCAAGCCAAACTGTATTACATAAAGGTAATGTGTCTTTTATTTAGACCTACAATAGCTACTGGAGTATTTGAATGCAGTGCTTATGGCATAGTGATGTTTACAGGTAGTTAATTTTCAATGTTGTTGTTTTCACAGCTAGTAGAACAAGTGTTTAGCTGGTTCAACAGTCAGGACCCCAAAACCTGGAACTCAAATTTGCAAGACTTCCCACGGTATGAACCACATTTTTCTTACTTTTCAATAATAAGGTATTCTTAGTTAAACAAATGTTCTGTAGACTGCAGATTAGCATATTAATTAATTCTGAGTGATACTTTAATCAATTGTTTAGTTTTTTATTTTTGTAAAGAAATGCAGACTGAAGTAAAAACAAAGGCAAAATATAAAAAGTTTTCCTGCTTGACTCTGTTGTCATGACATCCAGTGATCATACGTGGCTTCACGTGATCGAGCAGGCTAATCGCACGAATCTGCTTTACACAATGCAGCAAAGCGGTCATTTGACAGCTGAAAACTTCCCCACCCATCACAAAGTTGGCTTTTATATTCTCACAATGTTTGAGTCAACCTATCGCTGTGAGTCTGTCTTTTCAACAATGAATGTTCTGAAGAGCACACTGCAGCAGCTTGACTAATGAACATTTAGACCAGTTTGTGCCACGGCAGCTGATGGAAGACAGACAGCGCCATTTTTTTACTGTAGACATAACACTTTTTTTTTTTTTTTTTTTGCATTTTTCACCTTTTATTTGGTTAAGGTTTATTTTAAGTTAAGGTTTTTAAGTTAAGTTCTCCTTTGCTCTCTTGTGCTCCAGTGGTATGCTGCCCGAGGCCATAATTCCTCCCAGCAATGAACACCGTTATGCACAGTGGCTCAAAGATCAACATCCAGGAAGCCCGCAGTCCAAAGGTAAACTGTTTTTGCATTTATGGCTCCTGCTCTCCTCTTGTTTGTCTCGTTTTATTCATAATTAAAAAAAATATATAAATTACAGATCAGCAGAAAATAAACTCCAAGTCGTTGGATGAAAGACAGTGCTCACTCTGCCAGCAACATGGAGATGCCAAACCCAATGTAGGTGATGCCTCAAACAGTTTTGTGTTCAGAAATGATCACCTGTCGAGCTCTGTTGAGTTGTATTGTCTGTGTGCTTTGTTTAGGATGCTGGTAGGCTGCTGTATATTGGACAGAACGAATGGGCTCATGTGAACTGCTGCATATGGTCTGCTGAGGTGCAGGAAGCCAACGGAGCTTTGCTGCATGTCCATAGTGCCGTTGCCAGGGGCCGCTTCATGGTAACACTGTTATTAGATTTGAAAAATAATAGTAATGATTTTAAAATCCAGTTAGAGATTATATAATGTTATATTACAGAGTTGCACAATCAGATAAAATGTGAAAACTGAGATTCTCCCACAATTCAGAATAAGCAACTAAACAAAATGCAGGGTTCCCACGCTTCTTGAAAGTGTTTGAGTACATATGGATTCAAGGACTGGAAAGTACTTAAAGGGCAGCTATGATGAAAATCAATTTTTGGAAGCTGTTTGGACTGAACTGTCTGTATGTATAGTCGGTCCACAGTCATATTGGAGTGCTATAAACCCCAATTAAAAAAAAAGCCTTGATGTTAAAATAGGAGCCAAATCCCAGTGATTGAGGCCAACTGCAACGTGACGTAGGAGTACGGTTTTCCCCACCAACCAAATTGATTGACAGACTCCATGTTTCTATAATAACATGTATTCACTAGTCCACAGAACATTTTTTTGCAACTAAACTGGGATTAAAATCTTTGTTACAACTTTGATTTTTTTTTTATTATTATTATTTTTTATATATATATATATATTTAATAAGTTTTATAAGTTTAAAACGTTTTAAAAAAAGCGCATGTTTGTAATAGACTGTAAAATCGCTATGTAATTCTGGCCGCATGGTGTAAGTAAACGCTAATAT
>CAIGQZ010000253.1:2033393-2045788 GCA_903798205.1 Danio tinwini | reverse complement strand
GTCTGTAATCTTCAGCAGCACGTGTAGCCTCTTGTTAGAAAGTAATTCCATCATTCTGAGTTCATAATAGTCCAAAAAGTGATAATAATAGTTAAACATGGCCGTTTGTTCACGTTTGCTGAAAAAATAATGCTTCTTTTTTCCAGCTTCTCCTTTTGTTTTTTTGCTCATCACTCTCGCGTTTGTCGGTTTCTGACAGGATCAGATTTCAAAAGCACGTCAATAATCAAGTTTGTTATTTCAAATATAGAAGCGCGGCGAGCACAAGCAAAAAAGCAAAACCGCTCGCGCTTCAGACTAACCCATAAAAACTACGGGGCACAGGGTAAATTCTGCTCTTCTTTTTGGCTTTGTGGCTGTTCATCAAGGCAACGACAATGTTCATTTGAGCCCAGATCGAACAGGGCTCGTTATTATATGTTATTATATGGATATATAGTCTCTCGGCTGTGTATGAAAACACGGCGGCTCCTTTGTTTTTATTCTGGCTTGTTGCGTGAGCTCGTGACGCATCTCTGTAAACCAATAGCATTTAGCTGCACGTCTAGCTCCGCCTTTGGTACCCTTTTGGTACCCTTTCTCATGTTTGGTACTCTTTCGAAAGGGTGCCGAAAAAAGGGTACGTTACGGTTCGGTTTGGTACGCCTTTTGACATTGGAAACGGCCATAAAAGCGTACCGACCCATACTGTACCAGTCAGTGGAAACGAGCCATATGTTAGTCGTAATATGTGCTATATACTTAATTATGATATTTTGTGGTTAGAAGGCCTGGTCCTGTTTGTTTCCCATCATTGTCAGATGTTTGATAGATATTATGTGGGTGATTCAACAGACTGCACTCTTTTAACAATTAATTGTGCAACTCTGTTTTGTTATTTTATAATACTGTCAGCTTTGTAATGTTATTTTTTTCTCGTTAATAAGAAGTGTATTATCTGTTTGATTCAATTGATTAAAATGTCCTCTTTTTGCTAGCGGTGCGAGAGGTGTGGTCAGACGGGAGCGACTGTGGGCTGCTGTCTTACTTCGTGTCAGAGTAACTACCACTTCATGTGTGCTCGTGCCAGCAACTGTGTCTTCCAGCATGATAAGAAAGTCTACTGTTACAAACACCGTGAACTCATAAACAACAAGGTGTGTATGAATAAACCGTAAATAATAGGTACACTTTAATTTAGGTCACAATTCATGCTATTAACTACTGGTTTATTAACTGCCTATTATTAAGATATTAACTGTTTGTTAGTGGTTATAAGCTAGTAGTGTTAGTTAATGGTTTGTTAATAGCGTGAATTAAAGTGTTACCAAATTATATTTTACGGTTAGGGGACATTCACACAATATGTATTTTCCCATCCAATGTGCTACTTTTCTAATGTTTTTCCTGTGTAAACATACGCTTGATGGACTTGCGTGTTCGTTGCGCTTGCTTTTTTAGTGCAAACATGTGTGACTGGGCCTTTAAATTGTAATAGAGCGTATGAATGTAAACAAGCTTTTTCTTTTTCTAGATTGAACAAGGCAGTGGGTTTGAAGTTGTTAGGAGGGTTTATGTAGATTTTGATGGAATCAGTCTACGTAGGAAGTTTCTAACAGGCTTGGAACCAGAGTCTGTAAATGTTATGATTGGTGAGTAAACAGTTGTGTTTATCTTATTCGTGTTGCTATATTAAAAATAAGAATTAATCATGTTTTATGTATCTAAACAGGATCTCTACACGTTAAAAGTCTTGGGGTTCTGACAGCGCTGTCTGCAAATTCTGGGAAATTGTATCCAGTTGGCTACCAGTGAGTAATATACTTTTTTTTCTAGTTATTCTGGGTGTCCGCGGGGTCTTAAAAAGTATTACAGGTTGATAAATAAATTATGAGAGAATTAAGGCCCCTAAGAAGTATTAAAAAGTCTTAATCTCGTTTTTACAAGGTCTTAATTTTGTTCAAGTGTTGTTTCCAAAGTGTTTGACTCCAAAAAAGCTTAAATATATTTGTTTTCTTCGATTGGTTCAGGACGGGTGTGTCCGGCCAAGCTCCTCTGTCTGGGTGATGTCACGTAATATGCGACAAACGCGGAAAGGTGATGTGACATATAGCGAAACCAGAGCAGGGCCAGGGTTCATTGCTAAGGATTTTTTCTACTTGCCCAATTGAGCCAGTGGTTCCGATTTTTACTTGCCCTGCCAAAATTTTCACTAGCCCCACAAAAAAAAAGAAGTTAATAGCTTTTTCTTAGCCATATATTTTTAATAATGTGTCAATAGCCAAACATAATTGTATACATACACTTTTTATTCAGCATAACCTTTCTTTAAATACAACTGGGAATTAAAAAATTACAATTGTGATGTAACAAAATAATAATAATAAAAAAAAAAGATAACCCACTCGAAGTCTATCCACTTTTCGAAAAGTGTAAATGGTAAACTAACATTCACGACATTTTCATTTTTTTTCCCCTGAGCACCATGTTTGGCATTTTTTGTGCAAAGATGCATTCTGCATGAGTCTCCTAAATCCACGCATACGGTGAACATTTTGCAATAAAAACTGGTCACACAATTTTGATGAACCCTGATAGACAATTCTAAAATGCATGGCACTGTTCATATTTTTGCTGCGCTACAAAGCGCCATCTGATATCCTGTGTGCGAGTCGGAGCCAAATTAAACTTTAGTGACAAGGCAGCACTGGCCCAATCGGGCCAGTAACCATACTGTCCACTGTCCCAAGCGTCTCTCACGCTGACCCCGGGCCATCGGGCAGTCCTTATTCTTGAGCCCTGATGGCGGTTCAGCCAGCGAGGCAATTTGATCCGGCCCTTCAAATAGTGTGACCAAGACATCAAAAATAACTCAAGTTCAGTCCAAAAACGGCCGCAGATCGTGAGTCACCTGACATTAAGCGAGTGGTGCGAGCAGCTGAAAACATTTGGATACTTAAGCTTAAAGACTTCTCAACGCTGCATTTCTGTAGCACGGAACAAAACTGCTGCAACTAAACAAAGTTATGACACCTGTGCGCTAGTTTAAAGTTCCGAGCGTATAGCTACACCAAGGCTAATACGCACGCACACTGGATTAACTATAGCAGCGGGCCATTCACATATTGCGTGTTTTCCGTGCGCAAGTTGGGTATTTCCAATATTAGAATATATGCCAATAATGCCTAGAATCTCACGCCGTAGCGGTGAGATTTGTGTGTGGCTTTCAGTGCAATGTAAACAAAAGATATGTTAAATGAATTATTACAAATTATTATGTATGAATGAATGCAGATGATGACAACAGATCATTTAAATACTTAGCTAATATAAAGCTTAAATTAACATTAGACGTAATAACCCTGAAACCATGATTATCCATGATATGGGCTCTTGTATGCTGTTTTGTCATCACTTATATTGCAAGTCATATCTCTCCGGCCCCTCATTTGGGATGCTTTTCATGAACTGGCCCCCATGACAAACTAATTGAATAGCCCTGCCATAGAGCAAAACAAACGACAAACTGGATTAGTGCAAGTTTGCATATTCCTGGTTGGAGAAAGACAAGTTTAAACACTGGCTGAAACCTGTCACTGAATACAACTATGTAATTTATTCTTCCAAGGTTTGTTTCTTCTGAGCTTATCTAAGTTGTGCTCCATTCATTTATGTAAGTACAACTGTTTATTAGCAACTGTTTATTAAGTTAAAGGTTTGATGCTGATTAGAACTTGAAGTTGTGACAAGGTTTTAAAATATTGTGAAAAGGTCTTTAAAAAGTCTTAAAGTATTCAAATTTCCATTAGTATTCCTGCATATACCCTGTTATTGTCCAAAAAAAGTGAGAACTTTAGTTGTTACCAATGCACTAGTGTCATCTTGATATTGCACATAAACTAACTGAGCCTTTGCATTATGACATTCCATAGATTTTCCATAGAAATCTGTATTCATAGTTTGATGTGGTTTTAGATGTTCTAGATGGTATTGGAGCACAGTTGACCCTCGCAGACGATGCCGGTACACTTGTAAAGTGTCAGAGGTGCGACCATCAACACGCTGCAGAACCCCTAGCTTCATGGTGGATCAGGGAGAAAATCACACTATTGTGCACAGTCCAAGAGCCCAAAATGGTTTGTACATAAATGTTTCTTTACATGTGTGCTTGATTATTTAAACAGTTCAACAGTACAGCCTGTAATATTTGGAATTGATGTTCGTTTTTCAATTTTAGCTATTATTCTAACTATGAGTATGCTTTTAATATAACTAATTATATTTTTGAATTGCAGATGAGGATGGCACAGATAGTGAGTCTGTTTCACCTGGGTTTCCCCTTAGCACTCCCTCAAAGACCAAACAAGACTCAGGGTCCGGAGGTAAGACTCCTGGGTACCCACACAGCAGGAGACCAGCAGGAGGAATGTCCAGGCCATTACCTTCGCCTGGTAAGATTGTGTCCTCTGAAAATCAAAATTTTGTCTTGTGCTCATCTGTATCATTTTAAACCCATTAGACTGTGGCTACACTTCTAAACACAAATTACGTTTATGAATATATTAGGGATGCTCCGATCAGGATTTTTGCAGCCAATACCGAGTACCAATTCCTTGTCATGGTGATTGGCTAATACTGAGTGCCGATTCTAATGCTTGAAGCTTTAAAATGCATTAAGCATATTTTCCCTCTTAGTATGACATTAAGTCGAGACCTCGCCTTATTTCAAAAGAACAAATTAAGGATTTTGCATATAATCCCTTAAACACGTGTCTTTTTACCATTTAGGTGTAAACATATGGTCAGAAGCAGCTTCACAGAAAATAACATAACACATAAAAATATTGGTAAGAATAATTGCAAACAATTGATCCGCTCGTCACAGCAGCTAAAAACACGGTAAATAAAATAGTCGCACTTGCAACAAAAGGACCATTTCTCATGCGAGTCACGGTAATAGACTGTATAAACAGAGGTCAAACCGCATCTGTATATATTTTAGCTGCTGTGATGCGAGTGAATCGATCGCTCACATCTCCACACATCATTTACCTCCTTACATATTGGGGTTGCTATAGGCTATGTATAATATATGGGAGCGCGCATACATTTTACTCTGCTTTTAAACTCCAAAAAAAAACACCTGTAATCGGTTTATGAGATCGACCAGATGGCGAGTACCAATCAAGTCTTTAAATGTGATTATCGACTGATACCGACCGATCAGAGCATCCCTAATATATATTTAGGTGACTAAAATGAAAAAAACTTCATTAAAATGAATCTTGTAAAAAGGTGCAATTGATTTATTTAACAAACAGATTGATTATTTAAACATAATTGGTCTTGACTGCACCAATAGCCTATTAGTTAAGTGTGTCTAGATATTGCACTGAGGTGCTCACAGCGATCCAAGGTCGATTTGCTGATTCTTCCCCTCTCTCTCTGCTCCTCACAATTTCCTGTCAATACACTGGCCTATCTATTAAAGGTTAAAAAAACCCTAAAACATAATTATATTAAAAAGAAGTCTTTGTGCATCAAGCACATGCATTTGACCTGTTATGTTTAACAAATTAATTCATTTTTTGATGCCTAAACTTTTAAGAACCTTTTACATTTTGCCTACTCCTGACTTTATTCAAATAGTTTTTATTTTGAAGATTGACCATTGTCGTATGGGTTTGGAACAACATGACAATAAATAAACTGATTTTTAATTTTTGTGTGAGCTATCGCATTAACTCTTCAATATTCATATTAATGTCATGTATGTGTTTTTGTTTTGCCTTCCAGGAAATGCTCTTTCTGCATCCCATCACATTTTGACCATCAGTGACCTTGACGAGACCAGACGTTCAACAAGAAGACTTTCCACACGTAGTCGAAATGCCTCTCCTCCACCTGTGATCCTTTCAGGTCCAATGGCTTTGCGATCAAGTGGCTTGATTAACCCCAGGTCACTTTCATTCAGTCCCCCGGTCTCACCACTTGGTGCAACTGAGAACCTCATGAGCACCACCTCACCTCGACGAAGAGGAAGACCACCTTCTTTGTCTCCCTCTAGCATCACCTCAGGACCCTCTCCACCACAAGCAGCTCTCCGAAGTCCATCTTCAACATTACCTTCAACTGTCCACCACTCCCTACGACTTCAACAGCCTTTCACAACCTCACCACATAAAACTGACAAGGTTGTTCAAGATTTCTTGACCAATCCGGAGGAAGCTGCAGGAGCACCAGTCCTCAAGTCAGATCATGAACTGCTGTCCCCACACTTTGATCCAGACACAGATGTGGCTGTGGCCTCTGTATTGAATGCAAAGCTTGAATTTGATGAGGCTTTGCTCAATGAAAACGTTGCTCTAGATTGTGATTCTCAAGGTGTTGAGGAAGAACTGGAAGAAGAATCCGGCAAATACGATGCTTGCAGGAAGGACCTGTCATCTATTGCAGAGATGCAGATAGAAACAGATGATGAGGTTGCTGACCATTATCTGAATTTCTCTCGCACAGTTGTGGTCTGTGAGCCTGCCAAAGACACACAGACAGGTCTCACAGTCCTTCCCAACTCAGGGTCCATCTCACAGCTAGATGGAGCTGACAATGACTCAGAGAGTGATACAGGTGAAGCTAACACAGATGACAATACTCAGGAAGTAGGTAGTAGCTTTCTTAGTCAGGATACTGAGCCATTAAAACTCACTGGTCAAAACAAGGGAAGAACCCTTGGTGACGGGCAGCTAGTTTGCACAGGGATGGCAAATCCACATACAGCAGATTCTGTTGACGAGAATGCTAAGCCAGAGACTCAAAACATTGAGCAGGTCTGTGAAGAACAAGAAGTAAGTTCTTTAGAAGATAACGCAAATTTGCTTGTTGATGCTGGCTCTGATTCATCCAACCAACAAGAAATGTCCTTTACAGATGGACTAAATGCAACAACCCCCGTCCTTTACAAAGGCAGTGATCTTATTGCAACCCAAGAGGAAGTCTTTGTGGAAAGTGCATCCACTGAGGGTTCGCAAGAGGTGTTCTTGGACCACACCAGTGGGAATTTTGTATGCACTGTTGACGGCAGAGTTGTAAACTCTCCAAAAAACACTGCCGGTTCTGAGGGATCCAGGGATTCTGTACCAATAAACAAGGAAAATTTTGTTTTAAATAGAGCTTTGTCACCTATTGAGAAACCAACAATAACTGTTCCATCGAGTGGCACTAGAACATTTCATGTTGTCGCACCATCTATGCCTGCAAAAAGACGTTTTGTTACCATTCAACCTGGCTCCCAACCTAAAACCTTTCAGATGGCCATGCCTGTTGCTACTTCTATACCAATATCTGTGCCAATCAATGTTGTCTCACCTACTCCCACCTTTTCAGTTGCACCACATGGTACTCCGTTCACTCCCTCCCCAGTTGTAATAAATGGTTTTGGAGCTATACCAAAGGAAGCTCTGAAGGGTCGTAGAATTGCCATACGCATTGCCACCCCAAAACAGTCTCTACCCCATTGTGTGCCTGGTACACCTCCTACACCCCAGGTTCTTCTGGTCAACCGCGCCGGACAGATTCTAGTGAAAAACCCACAGAATAATACATACCAAATACCTAGTGCAAATTCCCCTTCGTATACCCAAATAAGCCAGATTGCGAAAATAATCCACAGCAGTAACGTCCTTCAGAGACCTGTTCCTAAAGTGACAGTAATGCCAGTGCCGCAGCTTCAGGCTTGTCTTAGTAAATCCTCGCCAGCGCGTATCATATCTTACAGTAGCAACAATGGAGCGGCACCACCAACCCAGGTGCTGATCAGGAGGATTCCTCAGACTTATCCTGGTAGCCAATTGCACAGTGTTAGTCCATCGCTAGAAAAAGCTGCCTCAATATCTGAAGCTAGACAGAAAGAACTGGCCCAGGTCATAATTGACAAAGCAATGGCAAGTCACCGTGAAGTGCCAAATGCCACCATTGCAAGCCCTTCTCTTCTCGATAAACGCCTCTCACATGAATCAAAG
The DNA here is from genome assembly GCA_903798205.1 of Danio tinwini. Classification (NCBI taxonomy): domain Eukaryota; kingdom Metazoa; phylum Chordata; class Actinopteri; order Cypriniformes; family Danionidae; genus Danio; species Danio tinwini. The sequence continues at coordinate 2,037,791 of CAIGQZ010000253.1, read as the reverse complement.
GAATCATCAACTCCTCTTCGGACTCAACCCAACATCTTGGCTAACTCTCGATCTCAAGTCAGAATCAAGAGAGCGTCCTCTGTAACTGATCGAATTGGTGTGAAAAGATGCAAGACAGACTTCTTGGATCAGATGGATCCTAGTTCCCAGGATGACCACAGCAGGTATGACCAAAAATGTTATAAAAATTCCCACAATTGTCCAATCTAGAGGTTTAATCCTGGCTCCTGGAGGGCCAAGTTCCTACAGGGTTTAAGTTTAAAGCCTGGTTCATACTTCTCTGTCGAGTGATCGACGTGACCCACTATGCCTGCCTTGCCCATTGCCTTGCATTTATACTTCTGCGTGCTGATTTTGTTGCTCTGCAATAACATTTCTGAAACGCTAGCTGGCAGTGAGGTTTTTTATTCCTCTGTGTCGAGTTTCTTCATGCGTGTTTAGTTTTTTCTTGCTCATTCAGAGGTGGGAACCGGCGGACGTGTAACAATTTTAATCGTAAGGTAAGCACAAAACAACAGTTTCCACCTGTAGCTCCTTCACAAGACTTGTAACTTGTAAACACTTGCCCACAGTCGTCAGTGCTACCACGCCAACCAATCACAGAGCTATGCGTTGTTTCGGTTTTTTTTGAGAGGTGTGCGTCGGCGTCAGCCATGGTGTGAGGTCTATGCGACTCTGCAAAGCCTGTGCCGGAGCATACGCGTGCGCTTGACTCAGAAGTATAAATCAGCCTTAACTATGATAAGTTTTGCTTGACTTCTTGTCTAATGGTTGACTTAGATTATTTTGAGTACAGTGCTTCTGTGCCTCTAGAATGCTAACACTACATCTGATATGATGGTATTGTTTTGTGCAATAAAAGAAAGTAATTGCTGTGAAAAGTAATTTCCACCCCTCTAACTTTTTAAAAAAAGTTCTTCAACAAATACAGGTCCTAAAATCCTAAAAAGGATTTTTTTAAGAATAACAAAAGCTTCATTTGGACTTTGCATTAAACCAAATATTGATTAAGACAACTGAAAATGTTGTCTCAACTCGATGCTTTGTTAAATTCAATCTCGTATTATTGTGTAATATAGTAATGCTGTTTTGCTAATGTTTAGATCAAACAGGGTTAGAATAAAGGCCCCAAGTGTAAAGGAGGTGCTCGACTTCGATGGATCTTTCGACCCAAAGAACGACCAATCTAAGGTTGCTGAACATGAGAGGTCAGTAATGAGAATTAAAATAACCAAGTCATATTTTACTCCAGACAATCACAATCAGTTTTTTATTTGTATTTATTTAGAATTAATCCAAAGGAACCCACTGCGGCCCATGCAAATGACTCACAAGACGGTGGTAAAGCTCAAATTTTGAGCTCCAAACTTGGTGATTCCTCTGACTGGGCGCCTTATGCAGGTGAACATGAGATTTTGTTAATTTTTTTTTGTGTAAACATTTATTGAAGGTGCTCTTGCTAATGTGAACAAAATGTTACTCTTTGATTTTGAAAGCATATTGCATTTGTAATTGTTTCAGGTTGGAGTTCAGATGAGGAATCTCAATCTCCTGTCAAGCAGGAGAAGTGTGCCAGTCTGTATCAGCCACACCTGATATTTCAAATTACCAGTGAGGATGGTTTTAGTGTAGAAGCCGACAGCATGGATGGTCAGTTTCAAGCATTCTTGTAGTGTCGCCAGCTTTTGGTTTTCATATCATGTTTTGGCACATTATATGTTTCTCCTACTGTGGTTCTTCAGTGGCGTGGAAAGCGGTAATGGATGGTGTCCAGGAGGCACGGATAGGCTGTCGGATGGAGCAGTTGCCCTTCAACAGCGTTAATGGTGCCAGGGTCTTGGGTGTCCTCCATGATGCCGTGCTCTTTCTGCTGGAGCAGCTGCAGGGTGCGTCTCTCTGCCAGAAACACAGCTTCCGCTTCCACCAGCATGAAATACCTGAAGAGGAGCTGCCAGTTAACCCCAATGGCTGTGCCCGTGCAGAGGTCTATGTGCGGTAGGTACCAATACAATTAACCTGATCCCATGTGTGCTATAGTCACAGTTACTTCATTTGCTCATTTTTTTTCATTGCCTTTCATTCACTCTACAGAAAATCTACCTTCGACATGTTCAATTTCTTGGCATCGCAACATCGTCAGCTACCTGAATCCAGGCCGTGTGATGATGATGAGGATGACATTATGCTCAAGTCCAGCAGGTTAGACAGTCAGCAAGATATGTCTTTATGTACACTGAAAGCTTCTGTTGCCAAAACAAATTCCTTGTGTGTGTGAAGCACACTTGGCAATAAAACTGATTCTGATTCTGATATGTGATTAATATACGTCTGTATATAATGTTCATGTACAACTTCCTTGACAACTGCATAAAATATATGGTTGATTATTATTAGCCCTCCTGTGAATATTTAGAAAGACTTATTTGCTTTATTTCAGCTAGAATAAAAGCAGTTTTACATTTTTTTTAATTGTATTAGGGTCAATGTTATTAGCCCCCATAGGCAATATTTATTTAAATTGTCTACAGAACAAATCATCATACAATGTCTTGCCTAATTACTGTAACTTGCCTAATTAACCTAGTTAAGCTCTTAAATATCACTTTAAGCTGAGTACTAGTGTTTTGAAAAATACTTAAAATATTATATACTGTCATCATGGCAAAGACGTTTTTATTGATTCCTTTAATCATTTTTGCAATGTGCATATTTTCAATCCATCTTTAGAATTCAATGACTTGACTAAGTAACCAAATTAACTTATTTGAGCCTTTAAATTGCACTCTTAAATGAATACTATTTTCTTACAAAATAACTAGTAAAATATTATGCAAATTTATATTGCTCAACTTTCAAAATGTTTTAATATTGCGCATCTTAGTGTGGTGACTTTTACAAAACATTTTGATGAAGTGTTTAATCTAATATCAACCCTATGTGTTTTATTAGCTACAATATGTTGGTCTGTGTAGTTATCAGAGTATTTTAAAATTGAAGCATCTCTAGTGTTTTTGTTTTTTGTAACTTGTATTTTAACATCCCTTCAGACGAGCTACAAGTACAGAGTTGCCAGTAGCTATGAGGTTCAGACACTTGGAGAAAACCTCAAAAGAAGCTGTAGGAGTTTACAGGTAATCTTGTCCTCTTAGAATCATGGTAATGCTGCACAAAAACTAGCTTTGTAAATCTAAATCCACTGCCGTGCAACAAAAAGAGATAGTAAACATCATTTAAGAACAGGAATCGGTGCAATCATGTTTGTCTTGTCTTGATAATAGATCGGCTATTCATGGTCGAGGTCTTTTCTGCAAGAGAAACATCGAGGCTGGAGAGATGGTGATCGAATATGCTGGCAATGTCATTCGCGCAGTTCTCACTGACAAGAGGGAGAAATACTATGACAGCAAGGTAAATATGATTTCTCCTGGTTAAATTGACTATTTAAAAAAAAAATGTTCTTATTTACTCACCCTTGTTCCAAAGTTCAGTTTTGAAGAATGTTTGAAACCTGTACCCATAGACTTCTGTAGTACTTGTCTTTTTTTTTCTTCTTCTTCTTCTTCTTTTTTTTTGGCTGTCAATGGTTACAGATTTCCAACAATCTTTAAATTGAATTTAAATTTAAATTTTTAAATTGAACAGTTTAGATTACGAACTATATACAACAAAGCTCAAAATCCTTCTAACAAAAAAGTCAAATAAAAACAGTAATAATGCAATAATAGGTACAAAATCAGGATTGATACATATCTGATACACTTCTTACTGGCTCCATTTTTTTTATTGGGCAGTGGTATATTTCAAACTATTAATGTCCAGTAGGAAAAAGAATGTATGGGTGTTTCTTAGTGATAGGTTGCAGCTGGAAGGGCATCCGCTGCGTAAAACATATGCTGGATAAGTTGGCGGTTCGTTTCGCTGTGGTGACCCCAGATTAATAAAAGGACTAAGCTGAAGAGAAAATGATTGAATGAATAATGTTCAGTAGATAGAGCCTCCTTGAAAGATCAGCAGGAGCAGATGGATCCACAGGGTGTCTGCGGGGTCTTAAAAAGTTTAAGAAATTTCTCAAATTTAAGAAAGTTCTCAAATTTACTGAAATATTGTGCTGTAGGTCTTAAATCTTTTTAAACGGCTCTTAATTTTTCTTTCTTTGTGTATAGCTATTCAATCTGGCCATTAACACCCATACAACCAACAACACTTTATTTTGATGGTCCGTTTGAGTATTAATAGACTGCCTGCTTAATAACTGTTGATATGTTGGTCGAGAGTTTATTATGTTTATTTTGATGGTCCATTTGAGTATTAATAGACTGCCTGCTTAATAACTGTTGATATGTTGGTCGACAGTTTATTATGTTTATTTTGATGGTCCGTTTGAGTATTAATAGACTG
>CAIGQZ010000253.1:2008471-2026798 GCA_903798205.1 Danio tinwini | reverse complement strand
TATACATACAGAGAGAGAAAGATATTTTTACATTAAATTATAAAAAAAGAAAGAAAATAGATAAAGGGGACCAAGCTGTTTCTTTCATTTACAAAACAAAATGTTACTTGTATAATTTCTCTAGAACATATATTTTAGAAAATATTAAAAAGAAACTTCACGCAAAACTGAAAATTCTGTCGTCATTTACTTTCCCATTGAATACAAAAGATATTTTGAAGAAAGCTGGAAACCGGTAACCACTAACTTCCATATAAGTCAGTGGTTACAGGTTTTCGGCTTTCTTCAAAATATCTTCTTTTCAACAGGATTAAGAAACTCAATAATTTTTTGAATCACTTTAGGGCGAGTAAACAATGAGCAAATGTATTTTTGGGTAAACTATCCCTTTAAGTTTAGTTTAATTATGGTTTTCGAGCAAAACATACTTGTACCTTTTGCTGTTAAAATAATATCTTCATATAGTTTCTTTGGGTTTACTATCGAAAGCAAACAAAAACTATGATTCATTTTGTAATACTGTGATTTTACAGCAAAATAAAAAGCATTTTTATAACCCTGTGGTTATATTTAAAGTTATTGCTCTGGGTGCAAAACTTGCTGGATGAACAAATTTGGTGATTTTTGTAATTTACACAGTATTTAACTGTAATATAAAGTGTATTTTATTGTAGGACGGTTATGCAATATGTTAGTGTATTTTAAATTTTCATTAAACTGGTGAACTGCTTCCAGTAAATTTCTGTAGATTCTAAGTGGGAAAATGTTAAGGGAAGACTATATATTGATGTTTTCTTCTTTCACAGGAGATTTTTTGAATTCACTGTTGATTCGTTTGGGCGAATGACTGGAAAAATCTTTGATAATGTCTTATTTCCGTAAGAGCTTTACTGTATTTTCATAGATCCTCAAGATAGTAAAACTCATAACTAATAAATTACTCATGAATGTGCTTTTCTTCTAAAGGTACTTAAAGATTTACTGTGAGACATTTAAAAACGAGACAATAAAGGACATCTGGAAGTAAGCATATGTAAAGATGCACAATACAACATGTTGCGTTCTGCACTGAAAATAATGGCCTTAAAAAAATATAATGTACATATTTCATAACATGATTTGCTCATTACAGAGAAGTGGATTCATATTATCTCCCAGGAGCTCCACCGATCTACAGTAAACCCATGGAGTTCCTCGGTTACCTTCTTGGCAAAGCGTATGTCCTCATTATACCAGCATAATGCAATATTAGCTATGTGCTGTGAACAGATTCTATGCAATACACAGATTTATGATCTAAATGAATGAGTGCTTGTGGACAAAATGCCACCAAAATGAGATAAGATGGTAAAAAAGGCACTGCATACACTCTCAGAAATAAAGGTACAGGAGCTGTCACTGGGGCAGTACCTTTTCAAAAGGTACATATTTGTACCCAAAGAGTCCACAATGGTACCTATTAGGTACATATTAGTACCCAAATGTACCTAAAAAGTACCTTTGAGGTACCATTATGGACCCTTCAGGTTCAAATATGTACCCTTTTGAAAAGGTACTGCCCCAGTGACAGCTCTTGTACCTTTATTTTTTTGAGAGTGTAGTAAAGCTAAAACTATTACAGCTGTCCCAATTAAATTGATCATGGGATTCAGTCAAAACTAAAAATGTATTATTGTAAGAACCTCCATGCCCTGCAAGATGTTGACGTTATTTTTTTCAGTATATGCTGCAAGTAGGTAAGTAAAATTCAGATCTCCAAGCACCTCAAGTATAATAAATCCACAGGCGAAACAAAATACAAACATTCTGGAAGCTCATATTAATAGCTGAGGCTGTGGAGTAAAAGGAAAGATTTTATGATTAATATTCAGTTTCTTGCACAGTTAAGAAAACAACAACAATAACACTTGGAGAGTAACTATATGCATTACAAAGGCCCACATAGAATCTGCGTGTGTAAAAATCCACAGGTTATTTAGCCCATCATTGAGTCGATTTATTTACTTGTGCAAAGGAGAGTAAATATATAAACTGATATTCTAACTTCATAAAAACTACTTCAATCATTTAAACTTCTTCAAACTTTCAGATGAGGCTTTCTCAAGCCACCATAAGGTTTACGAACTTTACTTTTATAGTTTACTTACAGTTGAAGTCAGAATTATTAGCCCCCTTTACATTTTTTTCTTTTTTAAATATTTCCCAAATGATGTTTAACAGAGCAAGGACATTTTCACAGTATGTCTGATAATATTTTTTATTTTAGAGAAAGTCTTATCTGTTTTATTTCGGCTTCAATAAAAGCAGTTTTAAATTTTTTAAGAACCATTTTAGGGTCAAAATGATTAGCCCCTTTAAGCTATTTTTTTTTCAATAGTCTACAGAACAAACCATCATTATACAATAACTTGTCTAATTACCCTAACCTGCCTTGTTAACCTAATTAACCTAGTTAAGCCTTTAAATGTCACTTTAAGCTGTATAGAAGTGTCTAGAAAAATATCTAGTCAAATATTATTTACTGTCATCATAGCAAAGATAAAATAAATCAGTAATTAGAAATGAGTTATTATGTTTAGAAATGTTCAAAAAAATCTCTCTGTTAAACAGAATTTGGGGGAAAAAATTAACAGGGGGGCTAATAATTCAGGGGGACTAATAATTCTGACTTCAACTGTATGTAAAGCAGAGTAAACATATGAATTCAGTTTTTAATTGTTATTTCTGTAAAATTAATGATTGGTTTATTTTTGAATTGGTGCTAGACAAAGATTAATCACAATTAATCACATCCAAAAAAGAAGAAATGCGTGTATTATATATGATGTGTGTATATATATATGATGTATATGTAATATACACACATACATAAAGCAAAACTATATTTGAATATATATTTAAATTTATATATAACTTGTCATATACATGTATATTTTAAAATTTAAATATAATTAAACATTTTCTAAAACATATGCATAAATGTGTGTATTTAATATTATTGATATATAATATATATTATTAGTAAATATACAGTACAAACATATATAAAACTTATTTTCGATGTGAATAATCATTGCCCTGCACTAAGTTTAATTAATGATTTATTCATTCATTCATTTTCTTTTCGGCTTAGTCCCTTTATTAATCTGGGGTCGCCACAGCGGAATGAACCACCAGCTTATCCAGCATATGTTTTACGCAGCGGATGCCCTTCCAGCTGCAACCCATCACTGGGAAACTTCCATACACTCTTATTCACACACATACACTAAGGACAATTTAGCTTACCCAATTCACCAATAGCGCATGTCTTTGGATTGTGGGAGAAACCGGAGCACCCGGAGGAAACCCATGCGAACACGGTGAGAGCATACAAACTCCACGCAGAAATGCCAAATGACCCAGCCAAGGCTCGAACCAGCGACCTTCTTGCTGTGAGGCGATCGTGCTACCCACTGCGCCACCGTGACGCCCATTAATGATTTATGTACAATACAATTGGTCAAGTAACATTTTCTGTCTTTTAGTAGATATGAGAAGCTTTCTGTACTGTTTACCAAACAACTGCTTCTAAATAGATTTGCATTGCAAGATTAAAAAAAAATGTTAAAACTTTTATTTTTAAGCTTTATTATACTATGAAAAAACATTTCGCTTAAATATAAGAGTTAAATAACCTAAAAGTAAGAGTTAAAAATATATCTTTTTAATTCATGTGTTAAGCTTTTAGTAATTACACCACGAAAAGCATTTAGCTCAAATCACAAAAATAGCAAATACTAATACTTAAAGTAAATATGAAATGAATCATGATTTTAGTATGAATTCATTAGTAAAGCCATAGAAACTATAAAGATATGATTGTTTGTTGCATTAAAACAATAATTAAACTTAAAGGGATTGTTCACCCAAAAATAAAACGAATCACTTTTTACTAGATTTTATTTATTTATTTATTTATTATTGGTTTTAAACAAAAGTTTGTGCAGAAATAGCAAAAAATGTCAGCAGATTCAGCCTGAAGGCGCCAAATAATATGATTTTTGCTAAGTCTTCTTTAATCCCCTTAAAAGTGTAGTGTTTTGGCCTTTGGCAGGGTGGTGAGATCTCAGATGGTGAACATGGTTGAAGCTGGGGTGAACACTCTTATGGGCATTGGACAAATAAATTTGAACCAACTACATGAGGAGTAAGCTCAGTTTTAAGTTCATTCTGTTGCAGCAATTAATTAACTGTAATAACTAATTGTATGTTATTGTCCTGCAGTATTGTAATAAAGGATATGCCCGTGATTTTAACCATTCGTTTCTCCTTTGAAGAATGCTGATCATTCTGGATCAGATTAAAAATAAAGCCTCTGAAATATCAGAACTAGAAAGGCAAGAGGAGAAGGATAAGTTTCTTGTATCATTAAGGTAAGAATGCTTATTATTATTAATACAGACACCGATATAGTGCGAAATCTCACATCTCAATAAGTATATTCCTTTTCTGTTTTTTCTTAGAACTCTTTCTAGACTGATTGTTTTTTACTGGGATAACGTTTTGGAATGTACTGAAAATCCATTGGTAGATGCAATTTATTTGGATTCTGTGAAGTAAGTTTATGATACAGCTGCTCTGCAAATATGTTTGCATTTAACAAACCAATGTAGTTTAAACTTCAGTTGAGACTTCAAGAGAGAATTAAAGCAAATGCTTGTACTTTGTGTTACAGGCAATGGAATGAACAGATCAAGCTGAAAAATGCAAGTGAAAAGTATCATGTGCTTTTAGACCCATATACAAGGGAGAGTTTTTCGAAGTAAGACAGACAAATACTCAATATAATAAAATGAGTAAACATAATTAGACTCGTCACTACATAATTGCTTTCAAAGCTTTCTATTGTAAGAGTACAAATGATTTTCAGTTTCATTTGTTTTATACTATTGCACATTTCTTTATTTTTGTAAAAAAATGTGGATCATTAGTAAAGTTCATTGTTAATTGCAAAGAATGACACGTAATGTGCTCAAATGTGAAGTTCTGATGTAGAAATTTACTTTAAAGTGGTATTAGTAATTATTTATGATGTGCTTCAATTTCTCTTTGCGTTCTTCTAAAAAACAACAACAAATTGTCCTCGCATGAAACATTTATGCTCCTTAAGAAAATCAAAATCTTTGTGTTCTCAATTTTTTTATTCCACCATAAGTGAGTAATGCAAGCTATTCTCATTCTGATTACGTACCACTATATACATTTCTAGAGAGCGCCAAATGCGTCCCAGGACGTACTTTTTTTGCAGTTTTTGTTTTCGCGAATCCACTAGAGGACGCTGTGTACGCTTTTTCAGATCTTAAATTTCTCTCCCGAGTGCCGTTTAAGCGAGTCAATCTGTGCTTTTGAAAACACTATCGGTTGGGTTTAAGTAAAGAAGAGGCCATTACAGCCACCTCTGGTGGATTTACGCTAGAACAGCAGGCACTGTTTTTTGTTTTACCGGCTTTCTGGAACCGTTCTTCACTAGACTCGAACCCCATAGTCGTGTTCAACTCCTCTCTGCGTTTCAAGTCCTCCAACATACACGACGAGCTACTGAACAAACTGGTAACATCGGAAAAGCCATCTACATGGAGGTGAGTGGGCAGCTGGTAAGCACAAAAAGGAACATCATACCGCCCTGTAGTGTTCGTTTTAAAGATGAAATGCAGCCATACGTACATTTGGCTACATCATTTGCGATCTCCAGAAATGTATATAGGGCTACGTTTTCAGAATGAGCCTGTGTTGGAGTAATAGCAAGTAATGGACTGAATAAAAAAATTTGTTTTATTGTAAGATGAAAAATAACTCATAACGTACGTTTTTTGGTCCTTTTGGATGGAAGTAAAAATGTCATGTTTTCATGTGTGCTGCCTTAAATGCAAATGAGCTGCTCTTCCCTGCTCCTTACCTGTGCCCTTATACTTACTATAGAAACAAAACATTTGATGAAAAACTTACCAATAAATTAAAGTTTAAAATGTAAAGGGCAAAATATGACCCCCTGAATATGAATTCTGAAGTAAAAAAAAACTGATAGTGTTTTCTTGCAAATTGTTCTGCAGTAATCTTTAGTAATATTTAGATAAAAGATAAAATATTCAAAGATATTTTAAAATTGATGGGGCTCCATACTATATTGTTAAAACTTTCAAGAACCAGCTTAACTTTGAAAGTTTTAATGAGCTTTGTAACTATAATTTCACTTTTACCCCCTAGTTGGACTAAGCTGCATTTAAGTGAATTCCTTGATGCTGCTTCTCAGGCATATTATCGTCGTGGAAATGAAGTTCTTGGTATGGAGAGATTCAATAAATCCAACTGGTAATCTTATTTTCTGTACTGCAAGAAATATGTAACCATGTACTGTATCTCATACGTCAGATTTCAGTTGCAGAGAGGAAATAACAATTACCCCCTGTTTCACAAACAAGGTTTAAGGCTAGTCACGATTAAATTGCATGTTTGAGTTGTCTCAACTCAAAATAACTTGCAGTGAGATGTCTTAAAATACGTCAGTGTAAATTTTTTGTCTCCAGGTGCACACCAGTAATATATTTTTCTAAGGCCATTTTATAAATGTGACTTAAATAGCCTAATTTATCTAAGGCCTAGTCCTGGCTTAATCTAAGCGCTGTTTGTGAAACTGGTCCTTAATGTTTCAATATTTGTTTATGTGAACTTAAACATGGAGATATACAGCAGTCAACATTTGAAGTGGATCAAATCCTTTCTCTGTGTTGTCCTAAAAATATTGAACAAGACCAATTCTAGTCTAAGAACTATCTTGATACACTTTAAATATTGACCACTGTACTTCAAAATCACTAGAAATTAAGCCTAAAAAATTTATATTAAGAACTAAATCAAGTAAAAAAATGTTTTTTTTTGTTTCCTTTTGCACATTTCTCAGGGCTGTTGTCAAAATTGCTGTTAATTACTCGCTTCCTGTTTACGAAGAACTGTCTGAAGTCGGCTTTGGGTTTACTGAGATTAACAGGTTCCTTAACAGAGCAAATCACATAACCCTTATACTTGAAGACTACAGTTCCTCTAACAGGTAAAAAAGATGAAACGTCTGTGTGGCTCTCATGTTTAATTGTCATGTTGAATTAGATACAGTGGTGGAAATACGTTTTCAACACGTCACCATTTTTCTCAGACAACGTTTTTCTAAAAGTGCTGTTGAAATTTTCACCGTATGTTGGTAACAACCAAAGAAATACAAATATGAAAAGAAAACTAATTAATCTAATTAATAGGGCTGTGTATTGGCAAGAGCCTCACGATACGATACATATCAAGACACATGGGTCACAGTACAATATATCACAATATATTGTGATACAATAAATATTGTGTTATATTGCAATAGTTTGTATTAGTATGTGTGGCACGTTATATTGACAACTTGAGAAAGTCGGCAGACAAATTAAAATTCCAATTCCAATTTATTTTCCATCCATTTCAATTCATTAGAACTGCTCAGTGTGATTGAACACAGAACTATATATATTGCAAAGCTTTCAAATGGTATTTTTCTAATTCAGTACTCCCTGGAATTGCGTTAAAACCCAAAGTGCAGCCACACGTCAGCTCTAAAAGCTGGAGGCACCTTTATGTTTTCCGCCATGTTCACTCTTGCTTACTTCTGATACCATACTACTTGGCGTTTTGTTGATCGCGAGTTAGCGACATCTACAGGAGCGGAGGAGGAGGTCGTTTGGCACAACTTGAATCGATACTTGAGGTTAGACTATCGATACACTATCGTAAAAAAAAAAATTATTGCGATAGTTAGATGTATCGATATTTTTGCACATCCCTACTAATTAGGTTACAAATTAAGTTCATTCATTTTCTTTTCAGTCTAGTCCCTTTATTAATCTGTGGTCGCCACAGCAGAATGAACCGCCAACTTATCCAGCTTATGTTTTTTATGCAGCGGATGCCCTTCCAGGTGCAACCCATCACTGGGAAACACCCAAACATTATTATTCCTACTGGACATTAATAGTTCACACACATACACTACGGACAATTTTTTAGCTTACCCAATTCACCTGTACCGCATGTCTTTGGACTGTGGGGGACACCGGAGCACTCGGGGGAAACCGGAGCACCAGGAGGAAACCCACACGAACGTGGGGAGAACATGCAAACTCCAAACAGAAATAAATTCCACCATAAGAAAATTAAATGACATAGCGATAAAGTATTGAACACCGTATGAAAGGGAGGTGTAGAAAGGCAGTGAAAGCCCAAACAGCAGCTGAAATCTCGCAGTAGTTCTCAAACTGCGTCGCAAATGTGTGTGGTAACTTGCAAACTACACCTCTAGAGCTGTAATTAGAAGCAGAGCTCCTGGTTGTGCACTATTAGCCTGTATTTTAGCTATTTTAATTGGTTTTATGTTTTAGGAATAGAATATGTAATTTTCTCCATAATGTGTGGAAAAGAAATATAGGCCCTACTTGTGCCGTTGTTTTTACTAAAACAAATATTAGATTAATTTTTTTCTAAATATGTGCATGTAAAACAATGTCATTTGTAAAAAATGATAATAATTAAATGCAGATTTTCTCTAAAGACGTTGTCACTCCGCCCCATTTAGAGAGTCATTACGCATATTTTATGTTACAACTGTTGTTAACATTTCAACAAATGTTATGTGGTTCAAACGATGGATCTGCCACAGAGCAACTACAGTTTTGGTAAACACTTGCCACTACATACATAACATGATTCTTTTCCCAAACGATACATCCTACTATGGTATTTTAGCTGCAAGTTACGTCAATGTTTGGGAAACGCATCCCTGTTCAACACTATCTTCATAGCAACTACTCCTCGGTACTTTGCCATGTCTCTCATATTTTATGCACTCCCAGTCACTCTTTAATTTAAGGTTCAATTCTCATCCTTAACAAACCATTAACTGTGACTTGATGAGGTAGTAGTTAGTTTTAGGGTTAGGGTTTTAGAGTTAGACAGATGCAATATGATCATGCAGAATAACAAACCACCTGGACGAGATGCATTTTTTCCCTCCATATGCACCAGACACTTTCTTAAAAACATTCAATCATTTTCTTTTCGGCTTCCCTTTATTAATCAAGGGTCGCCACAGCGGAATGAACCGGCAACTTATTCAACATATGTTTTAACATGGAGTGTTTATAAGAAAGGGCAGCATGGTGGTGCAGTGGGTAGCACTGTCGCCTCACAGCAAGAAGGTCGCTGGTTCGAGCCCCGACTGGGTCAGTTGGCATTTTTGTGTGGAGTTTGCATGTTCTCCCCGTGTTCGCATGGGTTTTCTACGGGTGCTCTGGTTTCCCCCACAGTCCAAAGACATGCGGTACAGGTGAATTGGGTATGCTAAATTGTCTGTAGTGTGTGTGTGTGTGTAAATGAGTGTATGGATGTTCCCGGTGTTGGGTTGCAGCTGGAAGGTCTTCCGCTGCATAAAACATGTGCTGAATACACAGCAAAATCCTCAGAAGTAAAATTTACTCAGCAGAGTTAAAGATAATGAGTCAATGATGGTGTTAATTATGTAAAGATTGAGCACTGATGATGAGCACCTGCTGTTAATAAGCAGAAACAGAAGAGAAACAGAAGTGGCTTCGCTCGTTGCTTACCTGTTTGACTTTATTTCTGTCAGATGTTCACAAAAGTCCATATGAGATTTTTTGAGAAATAACTGTTTTAGTTGGTTACATTTTACAAAAAAAAAAAAAAAAAAGTTTTTTCCCCCGATGTCACCATCATGGAGAAAAGTGGTTAATTTACTTGGGCTCTTTGACTCGATTTCTATTGTTGGTTGTTCTTTGCTTGCTATAACAAGTGTAAAGAGAGCAAATATGATCAGGTTGACTGATCCTGTATTGGTTCTTATTCTTTATAAGAGTTACAGTGTAAGAGGTTATGTTTGACTTTGCAAATGATGTATAAATGATGGTTTATCATATAAGAAACAAAATTCAGTGTTTTTCAAGAGAATGAACCTCCGCTATGGTTTTATACATTTTTTAATTGTTTTAATCAACAGTGGTTAGAGATTTTTTTTATGGCTGCAGTGTATGCAATCATACAACATTCATCCATAGTTCCCAGCATGCACTGTAGGGGAAAAAAACTCACCATAGTTGAGAAGCATACGCTGACTCTTTATGTCTGTGTGTTTTGAGTGTTTCAGATATTCAATGTGTTTTATGATCTGATAAAAGTATTGCTGAGTTCTATTTTCTTGATACAGTGCTACGTTTGTGATAAAACACTATTCAAACTTAATAGGCCTGATTTGACCAGTGACTAAATCACCACAGACTCAATTATCCAGAACACAATTGCTCTCTTTATACATTTGCCACAATACACTGTTTGGCAAACAAAGAGAAACTAACATTAATAATCAAGTCAGAGCCCAAGTAAAGCAACTTCTGTTCTCCTCAGTGGTGACAGAGAGGGACCAAATGTTCTCTAAACTGAGTAAATTTTACGCTGAGGATTTTGCTGTGTAAGTTGGCAGTTCTTTTCACTGTTGTGACCCCTGATTAAAAAAGGGGATAAGCTGAAAAGAAAATGAATGAATGAACTTTATAAGTACTAATAAACAGGTAGACTTTTTAAATAGTCATTAAATTGTTCTTCCAGTATATAATAGTAATAAAGATAAATAATAAAGCGACACTGTCTCTGACTCTAATTTGTCAATGTTAAAATGTGTTAATTAAATGTGCGTTTTGTTTTAGTATTTACAAATATTAAAATTGGATGTTCTCTGTCCTACAGAAAGACCTTTTTTGAGGAAATCATTCGGCTTACTTTAAATGTGCTAGGTGATGTCATTAAAGAGGAGAAAACCCGTTATAAAGATAATCAACTGTTACTGCCTTTATGGTAAGTGGATGTAAACTCAAATATGAAAATAATTTTCAACTTAAAGCAGTGGATTTTTTATTATGAAACTGCAATTAAATTACAAGTGTTTGATACTTTTAAAGTATCTACAAAAGTAATGCTCTGCTTTCTGTATGTAATGCAAATATGATAATCTTCTCTTTATTTTCATCCTTTTGTTTGATATAGAGTTATTAGGAGAGTGGTCTTGGGTTTGTGGTACTTTTCTTCCTACCACAGATTTAGAAATAAGGCTGAATTGAAGAAAATAGAGAGGTAAGAAATGTATTTTTATCCTCTTTAATATTTATATATCCACTGTGAGGAGGTTGGAAATTTTGTAAAGACACTTTCAGTTGATTGTATTGACAGTGTGCAAAAGAAAAACAATCAAAAACAGAAGAATCTTGCCAATATTTGCTAATTAATATCTTTAGTAAACAATATCTTCTGCTGATTTACTCACCTGTAAGCATTATGTCCTCTGCATTAGTTTTCACAGTATGTAATGGGTTTTTTCTTGAGTTTGTGGGAATTTTCTATCAACAAAATAGCGTTAAATTTACTGTCCATGCTCCTTATTTCTTGATGTTTCTCTGCATTTCTTTAGTAAATCCTTCCCCTTATAGGTAACACTTTAATTGAAGGAGTGTTCTTAAGACTGTCATGACACCAATCATGAATGATATGTAGTGAAGGAAATTTGCATGTTTATGACAACTATCATGAAGTATCATTCGCTCAATTGTGTCATTTAAAATGCAAAGATGTCATTGTGATGTCTTTATGACAACTTGACATAGATTGTACATTGTAACTTGTCTTTGCTTTGGTCATGACAACTTGACATCACTATTATACCATAACTTGTCATAAATCTGTCATAAACATGATGAAGAAGCCATTATAACTGAATATTTTCTGATCACTTGTTTTCAATGGAACAAACAACTGAATTTGCCATTAAACAAGTGTCAATACTCTGTCAAATAATTGTGTAACACTGTCACACAGTAATATTTAATGACAAATTAAATTTGTATCACTGTAGTTGAGGTCAAGAACATATTAATGACACTGTTTTAGAATTCATGACACAATTATACTGGCCTCATTACAATCATGTTTATGACAGATTTATGACAAGTTATGTTAGTAAGACACTAAGGCCCATTCCCAATTCTACCCCTTAGCCCTTCCCCTTAGCCCTACTCCTCGTTTTGCCTGTTTCTGTGAAGGGGTGGGGATATCCCAATACTACAGTCGCCATCATCTGATCTCAAATGAAGCATGAGATGACATATGATGATGTGTGCAGGTGCTGTAGTGCTGTCCCATTTCTTAGGGGTAAATTTGGAAGCCCTTCCCCTTCACACTCGGTTTTAAGGGCCAAGGGAAAGGGGTAGGGGTACAAAAATAGAATTGGGTTTGGCCCTAAGACACTGACAGGTTTTGTTGTCTCGATAATGTCAGAATATATTTTAATAATATTTTGCAGTGAATGGAATCATACGAAGAGCATCTTCATTAATGAGTTGATGAAGAGCGAAGCATTTACTCGAGAGGAGCTTGAAGAAACACCAAAGTTAAGAGAAAAAAAATTGAGACTTGTGTTACAATTGACTAATTACACTAGTTGCTACACCCAAAAGAAGCACACAGCAGTTAATTCGTGAAAATGTGAAACAAACACATGTACACACGCAAACACACACTCTTATACAGACACAGAGAGGTAGAGGAATTTACTTCAGCTGAACCAAAAGAAAAAAGAGGTTGAAATCAAATCGTAATTATGTGAAATTAGATCTTTTCAAGCTTTCATGTTCATTTTTGTTCAAGTTTATAGTTTGGATGTTTCCCAAAAAAGTTGTCTTGTCTTTGATTATGTGTAGGCATATACAGTGGGTAAAATAAGTACTGAACATGACATGATCTTTCCTGGTAAATATATTTCTAAAGGAGGTGTTGACATGAAATTAACCCAGATTTTGGTAAAAATCTAAACAAATAAACCAAATCAAAAAACAAACAAACATTTCTGTGTAATAACAAGGGAATGACACAAAGAGAAAGTACTCAACTACTCAAATGTATTTAATACGTTGTATAAAATGCTTTTTTTGGGCGCTGCCGATGGGCAGGGGCACTTTCTAACTACTGAGAGATTTCAGTTGCTGTCTGGGCTTTCCATGCCTTTTTTACATCTTCCTTTTTTCATGTGTTCAATACCTTTTCCCTCTGTCATTTCATTTCATTACACATAATTTCATTTCCAAAATAATTAGTTTTATTGTTTTTGTATGGATGATTGCTACTGACATCTGGTGAAAATCAACAGCACCTTTATAAGGTGCATAACATGCTTTCTGAGAAAACAATGACGCGTTTAATACTTCTTTAACCTATTATATTATAATGCAAAATCTGCTAAAGAATATTTGTCTTTATTCCTTTTTTCCTTAAACACAGATTCATTCATTCATATAAGCTTTACAAAGAAATGGGTCCCTTTAAATTCCTTAAAATACCAAGTATTTAAAAATCACTCAGATAAAAAAAAATCTTACATTTATATATGATTTTGGTTTGTTTTGATTGCGAACAACACCAGAGTAACTCCTAAATAAACAAAACCAGAGGGTTGAGACAGATATTCAGCAGCCGTATATGATCAAATTAGGGACGTTTTCCTAGGGAGACTAACAGTATTCAGATACAGAAATTTAATAATCACAATGTAAAAAATGCTTTTCTTACTTTGCTTTCTCGTTTCTAGTCCAAATATCTAAAAATTCTTAGAGCAAGTAAAAATAATGTTTGTTTTCACCGTCAGAACAGAATAAATAAGTCAAAATGAAGTTTTTCCTTAAAACAAGTAAAATTATATGGCAGTGGGGTAAGTAAAAAAAAAATATTGTTTTTGCTTTGAAATGTAGATATTTGAATTAGAGACAATACAAAAATCCATGTAAGAAAAACTTTTTTTTTTGCATAAATGGTATAAATTCAGTATTAATACAGTAATTAAATACAATTCTGTAGCTCCTGGTCAACTTTAAATTAGACTTAACATTGGAAATCTTGCGATGTGAATATTGTGAATGCGCACACTGCTATATTGATGCTGAAATGATACATTATGCAGCCTTGGATCAAATTGTTGCACATTTGAAGTTGACATAAGTGTTGCTAATTTTGTTTAGAACTTTCTTTCCCAACATCACAAATTAGAGTCATAATATGGAATCTGTGTTTTGTCAAGATTATAAAAAAATTTGATTTTAAAACAGAGCATAAGAATTTTAAACACTTCCAAAGTATTTCCAAATTATTAGAATGCTCAATAACAAAAAAGATTTAATTTTAATAATAGCTTTTTTAAAATTGCTACTAAAACGTGATTGTGATGACAGTGACAGTGAACAAAATAAATTTTAAAAAGCCTCCACAATAGGTTCATTTTAGTGATAACAGGCCTTTTAAATGACTAAAACGTTCTTCACACTTTTAAGAACTTTTCACTGAAATATTTTGGATTCGGGTAACACGGTGGCTCAGTGGTTAGCGCTCTTGCCTCACAGCAAGAAGGTCGCTGGTTCAAGTCCCAACTGGGCCAGTTGGCATTTCTGTGTGGAGTTTGCATGTTCTCCCCATGTTCACGTGTGTTTCCTTCAGGTGCTCCGGTTTCCCCCACAATCCAAAGACATGCGCTATAGGTGAATTGAACAAACGAAATTGGCCGTAGTGTATAAGTATTTGTGTGAATGCGAGAGTGTATGAGTGTTTCCCAGTACTGGGTTGCGGCTTGAAGGGTGTCCACTGCTTAAAACATATGGCGGAATAGTTGTTGTTTTTTTCCGCTGTGGCAACCCCTAATAAATTAGGGACTAAGCCGAAGGAAAGTAATTTAATATTTTTGATTCCCTAAAAAAAACAACAGTTCTTCAGTGACGACCCTGCAAAACCACTTTTATTTGTAAGAGTTGATGTTCATCATTTGGTTGAATGTGATCAGTTTTGTTTGATCTCTTTGAAAAGGAGTTCATATCTGACTAGCTCTTGTTTTGTTTTTATTAAATCATAAAGCAACTTTGTTCAAGCCATTCGTGTGATCCTGGAGAAACTGAAGCAGCGGACTGACCTGGCTGAAGGCTTTGATGAATTGATTGACCCAACTATTTTGTAAGATTTAGTTTTTTCTTTAAGAATTAGCATTTTGAAGCCACATACGTTAAATGTACAAAATAAATATCATTTTATATCACAAGTAGCATTGATTTAATAATCTAAATAATCTCTTCACAATTAATTGATTTTTTTTTTTTCTTAGGAACTTGAAAAAAATCGATGCATGACACAAACAAAAGTTTACGTGATTTGTGGGATCTGCTGTTGGAATAATCTCTGTGTGAATGAAAAGCCAGGATTGCGACTGCAGTCAATATGCAGGATTATACCAGCTATGTATAAACATGCAACATGGTTTTGAGATTGTACTGACAGTATACTAGCATACTTAGAAAAAGCTGGAAAAAAACTAACTTTTTTAACATGCGTTTTCCATTATGATACTTTGTTTTTTCACAACAGCAACCACAAAAACAGTTCACAGATTATTAATTAAAATTCTTAGCACATTAATAAATGAAAATAAAATGAAAATATCTTCATGGTTCAGATCTGTTTTCTTGAATTATCTAGCAATGCAAGGAAAGTTTATTTATACAGACCATTCCATACACAATGATAATTTAAAGTGCTTTACATAAACAGGAATAAAAGAGACAAGTATAAGAAAATAAAAATGATTAACAGAATAAAAGTGAATAAAAACAGATGTGTTTTCAATCTTGATTTGAATGTGCCTAATGTTGGAGCACATCTGATCATTTCTGTAAGCTGATTCCAGCAGCAGGGGGCGCAGTAGATGAAGGCGGATTCACCCTGCTTTGACTGAACTCTTGGCATTTCTAATTTACTTGATCCTAATGATCTGAGTGATCCGTTAGGTTTTTATTCAGTGAGCATATCTGTAATGTATTGAAGTCATAGGCCATTTCGTGATTTATAGAGAAGTAGTAATACTTTAAAACCTGACTGTAACTGGGAGCCAGTATAGACAGGTGTGATGTGCTCTGATTTTTCTGGTTGTGGTCAGAATCCTGGCAGCAGCATTTTTGCGAAGGCCGGTAAGAAGTCCATTACAGTAATCCACCCTGCAGGTCATAAAAGCATGAACAAGTTTCTCTAAGTCCTCACTGGAAACAAAGCATCTAATTCTTGCAATGTTTTTGAGATGATAGGATGCTTAGTTACTGATTTGACATGACTATTAAAACTCAGATCTGACTCCAAAATCGCACCAATAATCTTGGCCTTATTTTTTGTAGTTTGACCCTTATAACCAAGGAACGCATTCACCTCGAGAACCTCATCTCTGTTCCCAAATGCAATGACTTCAGTTTTCTCTTTGTTTAACTGAGGCACATCCAACTGTTAATTTCATCAATGTTTTGGCAGAGGGTGTCAATGAGGGCTGTAGTCATTAGGCAATATGGCTAAGTACAGTGTCATCAGCATAGCTGTGGTAGGAGATTTGGTTCTTTTTCATTATTTGGCTCAGTAGGAGTATATAAAGTTTAGACAGGAGAGGTGCCAGAATTGAACCTTGTGGGACTCTAGCAATTAGTAAATAAAAACAAAAAGTATGATCATCCACTAAATTTGTTTCACTCACATTTGTGGATTTTATCCTCAGGTATATTAACATGTTCATTTAAAAGGACTTAATATTCTGACATTTGCACCAATTAGTTTTTTTTTTTTTTGCATTTGAAGGTTCTGAAACCTAAATTACTAATTACTTAATAAACATAAATACTGTTATGAATAAATACTATACATAAATCATAAATGTGTCTATGCATCTTATAATAAAACTGATCAATACTATAAAATAGGCATGCATTGTTAAAAATAAAAATCCAATGACCATGTCAAAAGTAATAATTATTTTATATTAAAAATATTATGAATTCAATGGATCTTATGAATTCATAATGCAGCTTTTTGCAGTTTCATTAGCATGTAAAAATACAATGCTATAATAACTTAACACTAAAACTACTTTGGAAAAGGACTGATTTGCTCTTTAATGCCTTAAATCTGCTGTTGGCTAAATATTACAAATTTTGACAAACACAAACATGGACTTTCAGATCTGGTCAAATGTATTGATCCTGTGGCCTGCATTCAAAAAAGGCTGGATTTTATTCCTTGAATAAATCATGGATCAGTTCTTAAAGTATGAAACTGTAAAAAAAATAAAAATCAAATCAAGATTTTTACAGTCAAATAGTCATCCAGTTCATGTGTTGAACATCCATAAACTGCTCAAACTGGTCTTGTGAGCTGTCTTCAGAGCATAGTTACGTTAATGATGTGCTGCAGAAAAATGGATTTATTTAAATTACTTGAAAGAAAATCTTATAAAGGAGCTTTCCATTTATATCAACACTGACTTTACAGACTTTAAACGCAGATAGGGGAATGCAAACTCAGACCCTTTTAATATAATGTTTCCTGTGTTGTGTACTGTGCAAAAACATGCACAACCAAATATTTCTCTGCTGTTTTTACATCAGATCATGAACTTAACGTTGCGACTGTTTATTTTTATGTAATAATTATGTAACCCCTCAATTTTGGTCATTTATGTTGCTGAAGTTTGTGAAATTTCATGTGAAAGATGGTTAAAACATGTCCCGAGGATTTGTAATTTGTAATGTAATTTGGAGAGCTCAAATTAAATAAATGTCTACCTATTGAAGCAGTTTATCCTTGTATGTGTTGTTGTTCTTTTGGTAGGTACTTAAATTCCCACTAACCTATTCTTGACAAGGCAAAAATGCCTTTAATGCAATGTTAGATGCTTTCTTCTGCTTCTGTCTCCCTCATACAACATGTCCTTCTTGAGGAGCCAGCAAGAAACAGTTGATCTGTGTGTAAGTGTACTAATAGTGTTAAGTGCAAGTCGGCAATGGAATAAAAATTATTTTTTAAGGATTTACTCAGGTTTTTTTCCTATAAAAAGTTTTATTTTCAAAAGTCTGTATTTATTTGACTCTGATATTAAAGCTTCTTGACTTTTATTGCTTATTGTACTATATATTTATTGTCCAGTTTTTTTATAAATTGTTTAGTGCTGTTTTAGACTTTTTAATTATTTTTTATTGTTATTATATTATTAGAAATGACTTTAATCAATTCAAAATATATTTTGTAATAAAAATATATTAAATGCATATTTATATATAAATTTAGTGTTTGTTTGTAATAATTAGTAAAATATATAATTATATAATAACAATAAAAAATAATAAAAAAGTATAAAAC
>CAIGQZ010000253.1:1981478-2003390 GCA_903798205.1 Danio tinwini | reverse complement strand
TTATGTTCTGTTTTGTTACATTACATTCTGTTACGTTACGTTCTGTTTTGTTACATTTCGTTCTGTTACATTGTTATGTTCTGTTACATTGCTACGTTACATACTATTACATTACGTTTCTAATATTTTACGCTCTTTTACATTACATTCTGTTAAGTTACTTTCTGTTACATAACATTCTGTTACGCTATGCTCTCTTACATTCTGTTACATTATGTTCTTCTTTTATGTTACAGGATTACATTCCAAGGATACGTGAAAGCCTTAAGAGTGTCTGCAAAAGAAATGAGTAATCCTGAAAGTGCTGGAGGGAGCCATGATAATTCAGATATACCAATACAGTAAGTTCACTGGGCACTACCAAGTTACAAAACATTTGATTTAAAACATTCCAATTGTGGAACCAAAATATTATCTTTAATAATCATTCCTCACACAGTATATATTGTTCTTGGTGTGAATGCGTTAATCTAATGGTTAAATTAACTATTGTATTTATCAAGTTATTATTTTGTGATTTAAGAATAAATATTTAAAGGCCCTGTTTCTTATTTCACAGGAGATTTTTTACAGTGGCTGTTGTTACATTAAGGCAAATGACCAGAGATGTCTTTGACAGGTTT
Organism: Danio tinwini; assembly: GCA_903798205.1. NCBI lineage: Eukaryota > Metazoa > Chordata > Actinopteri > Cypriniformes > Danionidae > Danio > Danio tinwini. Next base: position 2,002,767 of record CAIGQZ010000253.1, on the reverse strand, counting down.
TTCTCTCCGTAAGAGCTGTACTATGTTTACACATTTTCACGAAAGTAAAGGATTTTTTGTTTCTGACCAGTTCTCTGTAACCCATGACTAATAAATTACTCATAAATGTGCTTTTCTTCTAAAGGTATTTCAAAATTTACAGAGACACACTAAAAAAAGAGACAATAAGAGACATCTGGAAGTAAGTGTGTGTATATTGAGAGTGGACAACACAAGATAAACTGTTGCTTTTTGAACTAAAAATAATGGCCTTAAACAGCTATCGCTCACCTCAGGCTTTGCTTATAACTTTATTTATTCAATTTCTTACTTGTTCATTACAGAGAAGTGGATTCATATTATTTTCCAGGAGCCCCACCAATCAACAGTAAACCCATGGAGTTCTTCGGTTACCTTCTGGGCAAAGTGTAAGATCTCATTATGACGACATTCGGTGCGGTTACCTTTAATCCACAATCCTGAGTACATTTACAACAGTTTCCCCCTGTTATATACTGTAATGACTTATATCAAACTTTGGATATCTGTGAAACATAATCTTACTCTTTTATAAACAGTATGTTGCAGCGTTCAGGATGAGCACATGTACTATTTTGGTGAACAGCAGCTACAGCACAAACATTCGGCTTCCCTGTTGATTTTAAGTCAATATTGGGATGTTAAAAAGGAGATAGTTTACATATTCATTCTGACGAAAGGTATTAGTTATTTAGTAAAGAGCAACGAATGAATCCTTTATCTTGATTTTTTGTTTGATTAGCATTTGTTTGTCGCGTTAAAGGTCTCATGAAGTGCTTTGAAAAGTGCATATTTATTCCCAATTTGACGTAATCTCATCTGACATGCTGAGACATAGTAGCCCCTCGCCTTTATAAAAACAGCCAATAGCAATTTGTTTCAGAAGAGTCTTGAAGGAGGCAGATACTAGAGCATTTGAGTGATCAGAAGATTTGACGCGGTAGTATGAGCTTAAAAATCATTGGTTTAGGCGAAAGTGGAGGACAATCTGCAAGCTTTGAATGTTTATAATAGGCTTATATGTTCTACATGCGGATTGTGTCACTGTTTTGGAGGACACTAACTTATATACATCCTTAAAATGAATATATTGATACTAACATCTAAAAAAACCTGAATATACTGATATTAATAAGGCGACATGATGGCTCAGTGGGTAGCACTGTCGCCTCACAGCAAGAAGGTCGCTGGTTCGAGCCTCAGCTGGGTCAGTTGGTATTTCTGTGTGGAGTTTGCATGTTCTCCCTGTGTTGGCGTGGGTTTCCTCCAGGTGCTTTGGTTTCCCCCATAGTCAAAAGACATGCGCTATAGATGAATTGAAAAAGCTAAATTAGCCGTAGTGTATGTGTGTGAAAGTGAGAGTGTACGGGTGTTCCCCAGTACTGGGTTGCTGCTGGAAGGGCATCCACTGTGTAAAACATATGCTGAATAAGTTGGCGATTTATTCCACTGTGGCGACCCCTTATTTAATAAAGGGATTAAGCCGAAAAGAAAATGAATGAATAAATAATACTAACAATTAAAAAATATATATATTTAATTTAATTTAATTTTAACGAGACCATGAAGAATGCACAGACAATGAAAGCAAAAAACTGCACTGAAAAAAATGATGTCTATTTAATTGTGTTAAATTTAAGCAAACAAATAAAATTTGATAAAATTTTACTTAATTTGTTTGTTTAAATTCAGCACAAATAAATTGTTTACAGCCAGTAAAGTAAAAAAATTGAGTAAATCCAAGGAATCATCTCTGAATGATTTTTTTCAGTGTGTTCATGCTCATTTAAGACAAAAACGTGTTATGTTTAAAATAAAACATGGCAAGTTGGACGTTTGCATATTATTATGTGTATTTGTCTGTTTAAACACACATCTGAATCGCAAAGCGTCCACTTTCGCATCTCTTCAAATCGTGTGTACAGAAGCTGCATGGGAAACAGTGTCTCTTAATTAATATGGAACACGTCCGAAACTCACGCACTGTTACATGAATTGAGTGATTCAGAGGTTGCATAGGAAGGGCAAAGAAGAGAATATTCATTTTTAATTAATTATTGTCACAGCCATTACTATACTTGACTTTGTGTAGATGTTACTGTTACCTTTCATAGAAAAATTAGAAATACGTGAGTAACGTGTAAATATTCTGATAGTGGGATAGAACAAAAAAAAATACTGGAGAATCTCAGGGAAAATGGGAAGGTTGACAGGTATGTTATGTGGCAGGAATCTCAACTTGTCATCAGGAGCTAATTAGCTTGAGAAAGCCAACCTAATAAAGTCCTATTTAAACTTATTAATATTCTTCTAAGGCTGTTATCTCCTGCTAGGTCTTTAAAGCTATGACCACCAAACTTGGGTCAGACCTTCAGAATAGTCTGACTGGGGTTGCTATATCTTTTCAGGCTGATCCAACTTTTTGTTTTCAGAAAACTTCCAACACCTTAGCAATACCTTAGCAACCACTCAGAACACCCTAGCAACACCTTAGCAATTCTGAACATTTTTTTAAATTATTTAAATCTTGTAAAACTTATACATACATGAACCTATGAATCAGTTTTAACTGAAAATGTTCAAACTTTAAGCTATTAAACTTAAATCTACTTTTAAACTTTGAACTACTTAAAACTATTTAAAAAAAACCTTTCAGTCTAATCTTTCTCAAGCCAGCCTAAAGTTTGTCTTGATTAAGGTTTTAATCTAGTTACTTATTACTGTTTTGTCTGTTTACGTTTTTTTGAACTCTGAAAGTGGAATCTGCTGACCTGCACTTGCCTTCTTTTAGCGTATGGAAAGTTGATGTTAAATATTTTGGCCTCTGACAGGGTGGTGAAATCCCGGATAGTGAAGATCGCTGAAGCTGCTGTTGGGGCCATTGGAAAAGCAGATATAGACCAATTTAATAAGAAGTAAGAAAGTTTCAGATTCAGAACTGTAGTGGATCAGTGATTACACTGCAAAAAAATGCTTTTCTTACTTAGATTTTTTTGTCTTGTTTCTACTTCTTTTCTAAAAATCAAGAAGAATTTTCTAGACAAGGAAAACATGTTGTCTCGTATTAAGAAATAATATGCCAAATTGAAGTGAGTTTTTTTTATGTCAAATGGAAAAACAAGATTATTTTGCTTACCCCATTGGCAGATTATTTTGCTTGTTTTAAGGAAAAACTGACTTAATATTAGCATATTATTTCTGAAAACAAGACATGTTTTTTGATTCTACATTGAAAAATGTTTCTTTATTATGAGAATTTTTAGATACTTGTACTAGAAACAAGACAAAAAATCTAGGAAAAGCTTTTTTTGCAGTGTACAATTAAAATGGATGCAGTTTCTTTTATTATCCCCTAAAATTAAACTACTGAGCTAAAATACGTGTAAGACAAAGAAAAATAAGTAAGAAAAATGTCATTTCTGAACTGATTTGTTTCTTTCTCAAAGCATGCAGATGGTTCTGAGTGAGATTAGAAGTAAAACCATCGAAATTTTAGTTTTGGAAAAGCAAAAAACGAATGATAATTTCCTTGTATCATTAAGGTAAGAGCAGTTATGATCTTTAATTATAATTAAAGATAATAACTAATAATAATTAATTATGACATTTTTATGCTTTATTAAATCTGATCTCTCAGTAAGTTTTTGTCTTCTCTGTGTATTTTCCTAGAACTGTTACTGGACTGTTTGTTTTTTTCTGGGATGACGTTTTTAAATTTACAGAAAGTCATTTTTTCTTGGAAAAATGCATGGATTCTGTGACGTAAGTCCACAATGCAGTGCTGTACTTGTGTTTGTTTCTCATCAGTACTGTCTATGTATTAAATCTACAAATATTGTTTGTGTAGTTTTGTGTAGTGTGGTTGAGAATATGAAGCTACATGAAAGAAACTGCTTGTACTTTGTGTGTTACAGGAAGTGGCAGGAACTGACTCAGTTGAAAAACCCAAGTGAAGATCGTCATGTGATATTAAATCTCAGTCTATGGCGTGAGATTATAAAGTAAGGATAATATTCAATATTTTGTCAGCTGAACTATAACAATGGGCGTCACTGTAGCACAGTGGGTAGCACGATTGCCTCACAGCAAGAAAGTCACTGGTTCAGTTGGCATTTCTGTGTGGAGTTTGCATGTTCTCCCCTTGTTCGCGTGGGTTTCTTCCGGGTGCTCCGGTTTCCCCCACAAGCCCAAAGACATGCGGTACAGGTGAATTGGGTAAGCTAAATTGTCCGTAGTGTAGGTGTGTGAATGAGAGTGTATGGATGTTTCCCAGTAATGGGTTGCAGCTGGGAGGGCATCCGCTGTGTAAAACATGTGCTGGATAAGTTGGCGGTTCATTCGATTGTGGCGGCCCCAGATTAATAAAGGGACTAAGCCGAAAAGAAAATGAATAAATGAATGCATGAACTATGACAATTGATACCTTAACTATATTTTAAATATAATTGATATTCACTCTTGCAATTATCATTAGACACAAAGCAATACACTGAATTAAAGTTGATCTTGAAAAACAGAAAGACTAAAGAAATAATTTTACTTCTACGTTTCTACCTCAAGACATGTGCGCTTTAGAATTGCAGCAAACTGTTTGGAAGCATTAAAAGTGTCCAAGAATACAAAATCTTTGCACACATTGACCCAGAGACTGTTTAGATGCATGTCACTGATGAGAAGATGACGAATGTTTACTGTATGATGACCGAAATGGCCTTAAACACCCAGCAGGCACAACATGATGAAGGACATCAACATGACATTAGACTGACGTTGTACCCCAACATCATAGGGATGTTGCATTTTGTTTGAAAATGAAAATCGGGTTAACATCAGAACACATCAGGCCAATGTCAATGTCCAACCTAAAATTAACCCAATATCAAGGTCTAATGATGTTACAGCTTGACATTGTGAGGACGTTACCACTATGACGTCTATCAAATATTTGATTTTGGTTGCCATACAGTACCTGGCGAATAAATGTCAGTATTTGACGTCAATATGACGTTGGTTTAAGATGTTGGCTCAACATTGGATTTTGGTCACTTTCAATATCAACGTCATTTGACATCGTTATTGGACATCAAAATAACAGTGTCCTTATACGCTTGCTAGACATTGAATTTTGGTCACCTAACATCACGACCTAAATCTAACCTAATATTAACGTCTAATGATGTTGTGTGCCTGCTGGGCAATAACTAAATGCACTACAGAATGTTACGTTTACACACATCCACAAATAACATGTAAATGCATCAGGTTTTTACAGCTTTATTCTCACTACTCATTACTCTTGAGTACTTTTGAAAGGTCTACTTTTTACTCATACTTTGAGTAATATTTACAACAGATACTTTTACTCTACTTGCACTACATTTTTAGGCAAGTAATGGTTATTTTTTACGTAGTACTTTTTCCACCAATGTTCAATAGTCTCTGGGCTCTGTTGAATTATGTAACATTTTATTTATTGGTTTTTAAATGTCGTTTTTGCAATTTCATTTTTCTTTTTTAGTTGGATAGAACGTGATTTTAAGGATTTCCTTCATGAAGTATCTCGCACATATTTCAATCTTGGAACTTCAACTCTTGGTTCTGAAAGATACGAGCGGTTCAACAGGTATCTGTTAATAAACATAGTCAAAAGACATGTATTAAATAAAACACATACTGCATGCAACCACATTTCTCATACCTAAAGGTGCAGTAGATGATCTGCCAAAATGTTAACCGTTAGCATAATATCTTTGAAACACAGCCCCTCCCCTGCCATCCAAAGTCTTGCCGGTCACACTTTATTTTGATGGTCCGTTTGTTGAATTTAAGTTACATTGCAACTAATTATCATTAGATTATAAGAAGACTGTTAAGTTGGGGTTACGGTTGGGGTTGGGGTTAGGGTCAGTGTAAGTTGACATGTAATTGCAAAGTTTCTTATAGTCTGTCGAAGGACTGTTAAATGTCAGTGTCAACAGATATTAAGCAGACAGTCTACTAATACTCAAATGGACCATCAAAATAAAGTGTTACCGTCTTGCCTCCTGACATCATGAACATGCACCTTAAAGATCACAGTAGACAATCCACTAGATCATTCTGAATGAAAATCTGTATTATATCTAGCACGTTTTCAGTTGTGTAGCAAGCAAAACTTGTCATAATGTGCAATATTTCATGCATGCAAGGATCGCTGCTCTCACTCTCTCACACGCTTTATCCTAAAGCGACAACTGTATGCTTAGTGGTTGGCCAGGGGGGTGCAGGAATTACACTTAAGCCATACTTAACGTTATTTCAGACCAAATATTCGGAGTAGCATGGTAAACAATATAGGGAGCGAGTCACAGGTTGTCATAGTTCAAAAATGAACCAATGTGAATATAAAACCAACTTTACCTCAGTAAAGCAGGCTAGGCGGAATATTGCTATTTACTTATGTTTTATTATTAAAGAGCCCCTATAAACATTTAAATGTGGTTATATTTTGGTTTAAGGGTCTCCAACAACAGGCTGATATGCATGCTAGGTCAAAAAACACTTTCATTGTTATACCTAATTGTCCCAGTGACTCCCAAATAATTTGTTCAGTGATTTATTTGTTCCCAAACCCCTCCTTAGCGCGAAGCTAATCTGCGCCGATTGGACCGATGACAGCCTCTTGCTATTGGTCGACAGCATTCAGTGTGAGACAGAGTGAAATGCCTACCACGGCTTATCAACAATATTGAAGTAGTCAGAGTGCAGAGTGTATGTGTGAGCATATTTTATCCCGGGAGTCTCCTGTAATTTCAACCACCCCCCAGGTCGCCAACATTGGTATAGGATCCGATCGCAGCGGCAGACCGAAACACACTTCATAGTAGTTACTAACACCACAGTACACAGTACCAGGTTTTCAACAGTGTTATTTAGACACCTCAACCCCAAATCTAACTCCCCGCAAAGGTGGCTATAGCAACGACAAACAGCAATGGAACGCAAGCTCACAAACACATTTAAATCCGTAAACAAAGCAGCACGTGTCGTGTTTACTACATGGTTTTAGACGCAATATGAGAATATAAAGAGTTAACCAGATACTGTACAAGCGATCACAAGTAACAAAACACAATTAAATACATAATTTGCAAGCTAGAGAAAACAAGGAGGCAACCATTTTAATCGCACTTACACTTGTGAAATGGAGGAAGAAACTGATCCATCAACTGTGTACTGTAAAGTTCCTGTCGAGCTCTGACAAAGTCATAGTCTTTTCTGATCCTTCCTTTAACAAATGGCCGACAAATCCACTTTTGTAAGCATGTAGATTCCAGGGAACACAGCACAAGGCTAGGTCGATCATGCTGAGGTATTTTTGCAAAAATAAACCTCAACCACTAACTCTTCACAGTTTCATCTTTGGGTAGAGAAAATAACACTAACTTTCCCCTCACACTTCCAATGATATCCAGCAGAGCACAGCATCTTCATGACGTCTTTAACTGGGATCTGCTGAATTGTTTGTGGGCAGGGCCGCTGGTTTAAATTTTCCTGGATTTGTGCACGTTACAATTGGGCGGGGCTTAAGTTTTGTATCGACGTCATGCTAAAACAGCTAAAGACTCATTATCAAGACGATTCATTTGAAGCACTATGAGTCAACTCTTTTATAAATGAATCAATAGTTTTAAACACTGTGCACTTTCAGATTTAAGCCTTAGCTGGATATTTCACTTCACTTAGAGCTGTGTTACACACTACATGGAAGGTCATTTTCAAAAACCCATAATAGAGGCTCTTTAAACTAAATAAAAATCTACATTATCGATGCTGTAAAAGGTCCCTTATGAAACTGAAAATAGTCACTTCAATCTTTTGCTGGAAGATTTCAGTGGCTGAACAACACTTCTGTGCAGATAACCCATTCATAAAACAACAAAATCTACATCAGCTTTGTGTGACTAAAATAGTTTTAAAGAGCCCCTATTATACATTAAAAAGGGTCATATTTCGGTTTTATGGGTATCTAACAACAGGCTGATATGCATGCAAGGTCAAAAAACACTTTCATGGTCTTATAATATGCATTTACTTTTACCTTATTATCTCAGCAACTCCCATATGAATCATTCAGTGTTTAATTTGTTCCCAAAGCCCTCCTTAGCGCCTCTGCGCTGATTGGACTGATGACAGCCTGTTGCGATTGGTCGACAGTGTTCAGCGCGAGACATTAAAATGCTCAGCGTGGTTTATCAAGCCCCCGGGTCGCCAACATTGGTATTGAATCCGATCGCAGCGGACGCCCGAAACACGCTTTATAGTAAACTTACTAACATCACAATAAACAGTACCCGGTTCTCAACACTGCTATTCAGACACCTCACCCCCGAAAGCAGTGCAGGTAAACACCACAAACGCATTTAAATCCGTAAACAAAGCAGCACGCGTCGCGTTTTCAACGTGGCATTAGATGCGATATGGGAATATAGAGTTAACCTGATACAGTGCAAGCGGTTACAAGTAACAACACAATTAAATACATACTTTACAAGTTAGAGAAAACAAATAGGCAGCTATTTACTTACACTTATAAAATGTGTCATGGGCCAGGTCTGATTTCATTAATTATCTTCATTTTGGAGTTTTTCTCCCTTCTCAGCTGTAGATCATTTCTATTTGCAATCATTGCTGTGGCACCTCTTGCGTGTTATATGTTCTGAGGGCTTACCTGTACTCTGCTTTGCCTAACGATCACATCCCCAGCCCGGTAGTCTGACAAGTGATCTTTGTGGGCTCCCATCGCCTTTCCAGTGCTGTGCACCAGCCCGAAGTCCAGCGTGCCTTTGTTTGACTTGTACCTAATAAAATGTCCTTATTTTGCACGTGTTACACCAAATTCTGTGACCATCGTATTCTGTGACCCTAGTAGGCGCTGTTCTCACTGTTTGGCTTGAACTCGCTCCTACAGCATACATACTCTCACATTAATGCACTGGAATGAACTGTTTAATACTAGTATCTATAAAACAAAATGGAGGAAGAATCTAATCCATGAGCTGTGTACTGAAAGTTCATTGTAAGCATGTAGATTGCTGAAGCATTTCTTTTCCTCACACTTCCAATAATATCCAGGTAAGCACAGTGTCTTCATGACTCACGATGACTTCAGGATGTTTGTCTTTGCTGCTGTGTTAGTGGGCGGGCCGCAGGTTTAAATTTTGTGGGTCTGCGCGCGCAGCCATTATGTTTCGTATTGATGTCACGCCGAAACGGCTAAAGACTCGTTATCAGGACAATTTATTTAAACCACTATGAGTCGACTCTTTTTTTTTAGATGAATCAATAGTTTTAAAAACTGTCCACTTTCAGATTTAAGCTTTAGCTGAATATTTCACTTCACTTAGAGCTGTGTTACACACTACATGGAAGGTCAATTTCAAAAACCCATAATAGGGGCTAAATACCTGTCTAAAAGAAATACTTCAATTACGGTGTCGTCTTTCCTCCAGCGTGCAAAAGTAACTCCAATATTGATATAGGATTTTAAAAAGTTTAGATTCAGCATTTGATTTGACAAATTTTAATTGGACGAACATTTTTTTGTCATATGCCTCACCCAGAATATAAAAACACATATAAACACATTTAGATAATTTACTTTAATCATTACTGTTAGTATGTGGAGACTTTCAACCTGCACAACAAACAATGTTTCTGAAGACAATCACTTACTGCACCTTTAAAATGCTGTTTGCAGAGAAACTAAGGAATGTGCTTCTTTTTTTCAGAAAAATGAATAACCATTCTGTTTTCCTAATTGTTTCTCAGGGCTGTGCTTCGTATTCCTGTTGTTTTATCTCTTCCGGTTTATGAAAAACTGTCTGAAGTTGACTTTGGGTTTACTGAGATCAACAGGTTTCTTAACAGAGTTAACCACATGATAGATATGCTCATAGAGAGTTATGTCAAAGATAAGTAAGTATCATGAAATATCTATGTGACTCTTATTTTTTGTCAGTGATAAAAAAACATCTTAAACCAGTTATACTTTATTTAATAATAGTGTGTATAATACACTTAATACTTTATTGCATAAGTTAATGCATCAGTTAGCATTACAATAAAAACTCCCTATAGACGCTTTGTTTTGACAGTTTTTTTGTTGTTTAATGACACTTTGTAAAAAGAAACATATAGTAAACTGATAAACTGAAGAACAAATGTAAAGTAACTTTAAAAGGGTCCTATTATGCAAAAATCGCTTTTATAAAAGGTTTTAACCAAGTGTGCCACACGCCTGCTTTTAAGTAATGGTCTCGGCCTTTAAATCGGCCCCTGGGGGCTGGCTGCAGTACAAGTCATAAAGCCCGCCTCCTCCGTGTTAATGAAGGAGACGAGAGACCAAATAAAAAAATTAGTTACACTTGCAATTTAATGTTGTGAAAGATGGTTCTGGTCAGTTAAGGCACTGGTTATCATGCTGATATAGGTGTAGATCTTCATTTTTGTAAAGAGTATGTTTTCATAGACATTTACATTAGATGTCGCCTGCCCTGCTGTTGTCTATTGGAAGGAATGCGTCAATAGAGCCGCCATTTTAGTACAGGGTAGCGCTCCTTTGAAATGAATGCGGGACCAAACTGTATTGGAGGCCTGTGGCCATCCAGAGTCAGAGATATACATATATACACATATATCTATGATCGGGAGTTTTCCCGGTGGTCAGTATGCACATTTTTTTATTACGAAAATTATAATTTTACATTACTTTTCTATATTGATGGATTAGTGACTGCACAGGCATTGCCGACAAAGAGTGTGTGTTTGCGTGTGTGGAAATGTATTATCCTCCCTCCTGTTAGATTTGATCTAATCCGTGTCCTGAAACACTGTTATAAACGACTCATTCACTTAGCTGACAATAATACACGTTTCTGGCACTGCAGCATTACGTTGTCATATTTCTTTTGAGTTTTTTGTTGTTTTATTCAACAAAACTAGCATAAGCCCAGTATTTAGTGCAAGTTGGTGCTACTTTGCCTTAGTGAATGCAGTAAGTGTCTCTATTATCATCAGCAATAACATTACTTGATGAGCACAAAAGTTCATAACATAAAAATGTAAAAAACAAATTGTTACCTATGAAATGTTCTGCCTTTGTGCTTTGTTTTCTTTGTTTGCTCGTTACTACACCCGTGCACAGCGCTAAAATCCAGCATCTTTACATTGGCACATGGTCTTGACTAGTGCATTTGAATGACATTTGTGTTGGGAGCCCTGTACAAATGTGGCGGAATGTGAATGAATCTCCGTTATGAACGACTCTTTCACTTAGATGACAATACAAGTTACTGGCAGCGCTGCGTCTTCTTGTCATATTTCATAACATTGTTTGCTTATTTTATTATTTGTATTCAATTTAGTGCGAGTTGGTGCTACTTTGCCTTATGGCCACTACAGTAAGAGACTGTATTATCATCAATAACGTTACTTGTTAAGCACAAAAGTTCATAACATACAAAAACATAAAAAACGAAATCTCACCTATGAAATGTGATGACTTTGTGCTTTGTTTTCTTTGTTTGCTCGTTACTACACCCGTACATAGCGCTAAAGTCCAGCATCTTCACATTGACACACTGTCTTGACTAGTGCGGTTGAATGACGTTTGTCCTAGGAGCACTGTACCAATGTGGCGGCGCTATTGACGCATGTTCAGGGTCCCTATGTGATATCTAATGTATATATCTATGGAGGCGTTTTTTGCTTCACAGTGTTTAATGGAAAATGACGCTGTCGCAACGTCCATATTTTATACAGTCATTGGTTTAAACACAGCTGTTTGGCTACATTGTATAAATATAACTAACTTCTAATCGTAAAAAAAAATTACAGTATTTTTTATAATCACATTTGATAAAAACACTGAATAATTGACATTCTCCCATTCTACATGTCATCAGAGGAGGAAGTCCCGCCCATTAGTGATGATCTCTCCTCATTAGCATAGGACATAAGTCTCATTTTTAAATCTGCCGTTATGCTGACACACAGGACTTTGTAGCTCCACCCTATTTTGAAAAGGGCACAATCTCATTTGAATTTAAAGCGACAGTCACCAAAATCGCACAATTAGGATCAAAGTTTTAAAGAGTTCTAAATTATTATTGGTAGGGAAACTTTACTTACTCTAGGGCAGAGGCGCCCAAACTTGTTCTTATGAAGAGCCAAAAATCAAATATCATTGAGAGCCGTGGGCCGAAGATATATATATATATATATATATATATATATACACCAAACTATATTACATTAAATTTGTATGGGTAATTTAATTCATAATATTTAAAAATAAATAGAAAACATTACTTTAAATGGTATTAACTAATTCAGTATAACTTCATTCATTCATTTTCTTTTCGGCTTAGTCCCTTTATTAATCTGGGGTCGTCACAGCGGAATGAACCGCTAACTTATCCAGCATATGTTTTACGCAGCGGATGCCCTTTCAGCTGCAACCCATCACTGGGAAACATCCATAAACACATTCACACACATACACTACTGACAATTTTAGCTTACCCAATTCACCTGTACCACATGTCTTTGGACTTGTGGGGGAAACCGGAGCACCCGGAGGAAACCCACGTGAACACAGAGAGAACATGCAAACTCCACACAGAAACGCCTCCAGTATAACTTTTGAAATGATAACTTTTAGAGTAAAAACATAATCACATTTATAAGACAGTGGAGTTAATGCTGAATACATTAGTCAAGCAGAATCTGCCTTTGCCTTGATTTGCTCACCAAAGTCTCTGCATTGTTCTTTATCCATTGGGTGACGATATGTACATTTTAAATTAAATTACAGCATTTAAATTGAAACATTTAATCTCAGTTAGCTTTTTTGGTAGATAAACAACAAAACAAACAAAAAAGGTTAGAATACATTTGAAATGACAATCTCGAAACCATCCACATCATTCTCCCTCTCTTCTCAGATGGCACAGTGGGCCAAATCAAAGTTTACCATAGGCCAACTTTAGCCCGCAGGCCCTCTCTGCTCTAGGGACATCAGAGATCTTGTAAAATTAGACATATTAGGTCACCTTTAAATAATGTGTGGTATTTAAGGATAAATAAATAAACATTACTTAAAAAAGGTTAGGTTGAAAGCTCACTTTAACTGAATAAAATGTGTATTTTCTGCAATTAGTTACCTTTGCTTATCGTTTCTTTCATGATCCATTATGTAATGTTCACATTGGATTTTAGCTGTGTATTTGTAAATGAAAAAACATACTGCTAATTAATAAAAAGAATCTTGTAGATTTGTTTCATTGTTAATTCATGTTGACTAATACAGTTATATAGTGTAACAAATGCAATCTTATTTATGTCAGTGTTGCTTTATGTTGGTTCTCCTCTGTCTTTCAGACAAGACTCTTTGATGATGGGCATTTCTAGAATTCTTAATAGATTTGATGAAATCATCAAAGAGGAAACAGACAAGGCCAAAAATTCCCCCGGGTCACTGCCTTTACGGTAAGATGGTGTTCAAAAAACCTGCAAATTCCTCAACAAATCATCTTGAGATTATCACATTTCAGCAACGATAAGTTGTCTCTTTTTTTTTGTCCACATGTCTAGTTCTTTAATTCATATATAATATATTCCTCCTCATAATCATCTTTTGTTTGATAGACTTATTAGGAGAGCGTTTTTAGGTTCGTGGATGTTGTACCACACTGTTGAAAAAGAGATGTATATTGATACAACAGAGACTGAAATAGAGAGGTAAGAAGTGTCTTTTTATGCTCTTTAACATACAGTGCTCAGCATATCCGAGTACACCCTCACAAATCTCTCATATCAATCAATATTTTCTATAGCATGCTTTATGAAATTATGTTTATGCATTAGTCAGTACTGAAGCCAAATCTGGATCTAATCTAACAAAATAGCTTCTGATAAGGGTCCAAAAATTTGTAGCCCAAATTTATGTTAGGGAAAATTTTTTAATAAATTTTAAAAAGAACAAAAAATTAAATTTATGTCAATTCATCTTTATTTCTATAGCGCTTTTACAATGTAGATTGTGTCAAAGCAGCTTAACATAGAAGTTCTAGTAAATTGAAATTGAAACTGTGTCAGTCTAGTTTTCAGAGTTAAAGTTCAGTTTAGTTCAGTGTGGTTTAAATTTCACTTCTGAAGAGTAAATCCATCGATGCACAGCTCCACAAGTCCCAAACCAAGCAAGGCAGTGGCGACAGTGGCGAGGAACAAAACTTCACCAATTGACGTAAGTGAAGGAAAAAAACCTTGAGAGAATCCAGGCTTACTTGGCCACGACCATTTCTCCTTTGGCCAAACTTCTTGTGCAGAGCCGCAGTCTAGGCGCTGGAGAACTCTGGACGTCCATCTTGGAGAAGCTGCAGATGTGAGAAGATCACCAGCGGGTGCACAGGCTGGCCCATGGGATGAATGCAGAGACTCGTCCATCACTGGTCTTTCAGGAATCAGTCTAATGCTCTCCACTCCACCATGACTGCCACAGCATCTGCTCAGGATACGGCCTGGTCTAGGATTATGGAGACCTCTAGAAGTGCTTTATGGTTAACATCATCTCTTCACAGGACTTGAATCACATCAATGGCGCTGCACAATCTCTAGAGGGCTTGGGATGAGTATCCCCAGGTGTAAATAGAGAACAAAGAAAGCAATTAGCGTAGCTGCTCTTCTTTTTTTTTCAACTTTGTTTTTTTATTATTAATTTTTGTTACAAAACTCTCATGAACAAAACAGGATATCAAATTTTATATCATTACAAAGTAGACTTTCCCACCACTATATTTACCCCCCCCCCCAAATAAATAAATAAATAAAAATAAAGAATAATAAGAATAATAATAATAAGAAGAAATAAAAAAATAAAAATATATATACAAATACAGAAAAAAATAAAGTAAAACTAGAGATTACAGAATATCCTTTACCAATGTATATCAAGATTAAACAAATAAACAGTTTGGAATTCAAATAACAGTCATTATTACATACTATTCCACTTTATCTATTTACAAATTAAATAAAAGGGGACCACACCTTTTTGAAGACCTCTGCTTTACCTTTTATTGCATATGTTAATTTTTCAAGTGCAAGGTTATCAGACATTTCTTTAATCCACTGTGAAAGAACAGGTCTCTTGATGTTTTTCCATACTAAAGCAATCACACGCTTAGCTTGTATCAAACTAAAATGTATGAGCTTCTTTTTGCTTGCATTTACCGGCACATTTTCAGGATATATAGTGTATGCAAAAAACACAGCTTTGATTCCATAGGAATATGTTCTCCTGTCATTTCACAAACCACATCAAGAACCTCCTTCCAGAACATTTGCAGCTCTTTGCACTTCCACATACAATGAAACAATGTGCCAATTTGATCTTGACATTTTGTACAGATATCTAGCGTAGCTGCTCTTCATAGTGTATCAAAAATCAAGAGAACGTACCAAAAATTCTGTAGTTTGTAACCTGCAATATTTTGCACTCATTTAAATGATCTTTCTATTTCTAAAGATGTTCAATGACTAAAATATAATTTTAATAAACATATCTGTTTAATCATTCTGTTTTGTTCAAATGCACCAAATACATTGTCTATATTCACTGAGAAATGGATAAAAATGGTCATTTTCAAAATGGAGTGTACTCAGTTATGCCGAGCATATATCTTGGGGTCAGATTTACTAAACAAAGCAAATCATTTGAAAGTAAAACGCTTTAAAAATACAGAAGAGAGTGAAACCTTCAGCAGGTGATATAACTGTGCAAAAAAAAAAAAAGACAAAGTAAGATACATCAGCTAATTTCCATAATGACCAACACAGTCAAAAACCCAATTCAATCAATTCTTTCTCAGTGCTGATGCTTCTTTAGTAAACCCTGACATCAGCTTTGTGCTCACTAGTAGAGTTAGTGAATCTGGCCCTTTACATAATCTTATTCTTCAAGATTTTTGTTAGTTCATGATAAATAATGTTATTGTTTTTTATTTGACAGTGAATGGAATAATGCGAAGAAAATCATCATTAATGAGATGGTGAAAAGTAAAGCATTTACTCGAAAACAGCTTGAAGAAGCACCAAAGTAAGCCCACCACTTAAGACTTTGCATTGACATAGATCCAAGTTATAAAGCCAATAATAATAATAATGTCCTACAAGGAACTAAGAAATAGGCTGGAGAAGTTTCCACCTAGTTGTACTTATCTGCCTCCATACTGTGGATCTGGAATACTTTTGCTCCATTTTTTTTCTTTCACTAACTTTCATTAACTTCTTATGTATTTTCATTAAAATATAAAAATGATAAAGATGTAAATGAAAGTAGCTTCAGTAAAATTAACCATACATGTGTGTATAGAGTAGGCATGGGTCGGTATAAGATTCTGACGGTATGATAACCTTAAATAATATTATTTCACGGTATCAGGGTATTGTGATCACTGCTCTAAAATCTATTCTTATTAAATATCTGGGTAATAAACAACAACTTTTTCCTGTGTGAAAACAATATGTTCTATTTTTTGAAAGATTTATGATATTTTGGAGCAGTAAACACGTCAGGCTATATAAATCAAATGAATCATTGACTTCTGCTCTCTTTGTTTCAAAAACACAGATTTTTTTTACAATTTAAAACGGCTTAAAATCTTAACGGCTTAATATCTTTGGATATTTTTTCTGTCCTAAAAAAAGAAAATAAAAAAAATCTTACACATACCTTATGAACGGTATTACAGAAAATGTTTTTAAAATGTATTAAAACCTTGACTTTTCCAAACCGCGGAATACCTTGAAAACAGTTATCGTCCCATGCCTAGTATAGACACATTATATGATTAAATTATTAAAGAAAAAATATAAAGATATTGTTAAATATAATTGTATAAAATTATTTATACAATGACCACCATGTTTTTTTAAGTTTGATTGTTCAATTTTTGTATTTGAATAGTGTTAGACTCCCCAGAAAACCATAAAGTGCTAAATTACGCCCCAAGCCTATCGGGAAAAACAACTATGGGCATAAGAAACAAAATATGGTTGTGGGTGATGGATTATATGGTGCAAGATTAAAAACTTATACAAAAGATCCTCTTCGGCCGACAATTAAATGCCGACATTCAGTTAAGAGTAATTTAATAAATTTATTATAGAAAAAAAGTAGCAATTTAAATGAGCATCTCTTCAGGGTGACCACCGGCCAAAATAACAAACAAAAGAATCTGCAAAGTAAGTAATAACCTGTAAATAAATTACCTGTAAATTATACTTTCCGGATGCACTGTGTATATGTGTATATCCCCACATATATATATATATATATAGGCGATGCAGTGGCGCAGTAGGTAGTGCTGTCGCCTCATAGCAAGTAGGTCGCTGGTTCGAGCCTCGGCTGGGTCAGTTGGCGTTTCTGTGTGGAGTTTGCATGTTCTCCTCGTGTTGGCGTAGGTTTCCTCCGAGTGCTCCGGTTTCCCCCACAGTCTAAAGACATGCGGTACAGGTGAATTGGGTAAGCTAAATTGTCCGTAGTGTATGTGTGTGAATGAGTGTGTATGGATGTTTCCTAGAGATGGATTGTAACTGGAAGGGCATCCGTTGCATAAAACGTGCTGGATAAGTTGGCGGTTCATTCCGCTGTGGCGACCCCTGATTAATAAAGGGACTAAGCCGAAAAGAAAATGAATGAATGAATATTTATACATATATTTGTATAAATATTATTATGTTTAATGTTAATATTTATATATACACTTTCCAACAAAACATCAACGTTATTTCACATTGTTATTAGACGTCAAAATAGATGTTGGTGACATAAATCTAACCTTATATTACTGTCTTATGACGTTGTTTGTCTGCTGGATACATGGACGTAGCCAGTCATGTCTCGCAGGAGCTAGCAAGCTGCGACCTATTGCAATTTCAACCTATACATAACATACATATTGGGGCGGTAATCTAACTATACATATATTATAAATATATAATAAAATATATATAAAAAACTTATACAAATACTTTTACATAAGACAGAACAATATTGTGCAAAAGAGGCTTTTAGGATGGAAGAAAATAATAGTGGAACATGATTTGTGGTACATTCAAAAGTAAACATTGTTTTCCTTATTGGGTCCTTGATGGTGTTTAAGTGTCTGGTGCATATAGAGAGGAAAGTTTTTTCTACAGGTGGTTTGTGCAGCCCACTCACCTGTGTGAGGCACATTCAGAAACGCACAATGTTTTATATGGGGTAATTGTAAGAAATGTCAAGATGTGCTCTTCATTCTTGTTTTGCTTCAGCTTTGTTTGATATAATTAAAATTAATTTATGTCTGACCTGCTGTTTTATGTCATTAAGTATCTTTGTTCAAGACCTGCACCAGTTACTGAATCAAATGAAGCAGGAGAATGACCTGGCTGATGGCTTTGAGGAATTGATCGATCCAATTACTTTGTAAGATTCAGCACCCCCCCCCCCCCCCCCCCCCCACACCACCACCCTGTTTGCATTTGAACTCATTTAGAAGTACAAAACTCCTCCATGTTTTAAAGACATTAAAATAAGCACTATTAAAAAGTATCGATTCATACTGGAAATACCATTGACGTTAAGCTCTATTAATACTCAATTTGTATTTTTCCCTTCAGGAGCTTGAAGAGGTGGATGTACACCACTAACAAAATATTACAAAATTTCTGGGACCTGCTGTTGGACTAAACTCTGTGAAGGGAATGGCAGGATAGCAACTGCTGTCAATAAGCAGGATCATACCAGCTATGTATATACAACAATTAACCTGCTTTTATTAGGAAATCTGTTTCAGGTTAATTTAAAGAGTTTAAACAAATCACACTATATGCATTGCACAGAAAAAAATAGCAAGTTTTTGAGGAAGCCTTAACAATTTCAAAGTAACCTCAAAGGACCGTCCTGGAGAAGCAAGTAAAACTGATCATTTAGTCAATAGCAGACAAAATAAGAGATAATGATAAGAGAAAATATTTGTTCATGTTGACCGTGGATGAGGTCCTCTAGTACACGTGGTGTTATAAACACTGTATTTTGACACCATTCGGAGTAAAGTAACACATTTAAAACACTCAAATGACTGTAATTCTCAGCAGTTGTATTGCAAGTACTTCAATAAATGTTTACATTCACGTAAGTGCATTTGTAGTGCTGTATCTTTACTTTTACTGCCATCTTTTTTTCTTCAACCTGCAGTCATTGCTTTAAATTTGTATTTTTTTATTGTCTAAAGTGATTGGCTAAACAGAATAATCAAAGGTGATTTAAGTGACTTTGAACGTGGCATGGTTGTTGATGCCAGACAGGTATTCTGAGTATTTCAGAAACTCCTGATTTACTGGGATTGTTACACACATCCATCTCTAGGGTTTACAGATATCCAGTGAGCGGCAGTTCTGTGGGCACAAATGCCAAAGGTGAGAGGAGAACGACCAGACTAGCTGATAGAAAGGCAACAGTAACTCAAAAAACCACTCGTATGCAGAAGAGCATCTCTGAACGCACAACATGTGGAACCTTGAGGCAGATGGGCTACAGCAGCAGAAGACCACACCAGGTGCCACTCCTGTCAGCTATGAACAGGAAACTGAGGATACAATTTGCACAGGCTCACCAAAATTGGACAATAGAAGATTGAAAAAACGTTGCCTAGTCTGATGAGTCTCTGTGCTGCGACATTCAGATGGTAGGGTCAGAATTTGGCTTCAGCAACATTTAAGCATGGATCCCTCCTGCCTAGTATCAAACGGTTCAGGCTGCTGGTGGTGGTGTAATGATATGGGGGATATTTTCTTGGCACATTTTGGGCCCATTAGTACCAATTGAGCATCATCTCAACGCCACAGCCTACCTAAGTTTTGTTGCTGACCATGTACATCCCTTTATGATCACATTGTACCCATCTTCTAAAGGCAATAAGGTGTCCAACCCGGTACTAGTAAGGTTACCTAATAAAGTGGCCACTGAATGTAAGTGCAACATAGCAAATAAAGAAAAAAAAATCTCCAGTGTCTATTCTTACACCTTTTATATTTCAGTATCTTATCCTGTTAATAAACTATTTAATTATTTATTAATTAGCTTGACACCACATGTTGAAACAGCAAGTTCAATTCAAATGAAATAAAAATGATACTCATTAAATTTAATAAATATATACAAATTAATGTGTAAATAAATATTACAACAACTACTAAATATAATACCACTATACATTGATATATGTTTTTTTCCCCACATTAATCACTTCAAAATAAACCATTTTACAAAAATGTTCTGAATCAAAGTCAAATATTAATCAAATATAAATGTCAAAGCATCGAAACTGCTTACTCAGTTCTGTTTCATCAGCATGTAAGAATACAAGGCTATAATAACATTGAAACTTGTGGTGTGGAAAGCAGTCAGTATGTTGACTGACAAAATATTGATCTGGACAAACACAACTTCACATAACCTTGCACTTTCACTCTGATTTGGTGGTGTATTGAACTTGTGGCCTACATTCATATCATATTGTAAGATTTTCTTCCATGTGCAAAACATTCACCAGACCTTGCAGTCTGACATTGTAAGAAACCTATTTACTGTCAAATATAAATTCAGAGTGTTCAGTGCTCTGAACTATTCTTGTGTACAAGCATTGTATATGCACAGTTGAGCTTTTGTGTGGTCATCTTTAAAACACAAATCTGAAAAGTTGCTCAGAAGAACATAGACCTACTTTTACCAAAGAAATTGGTAAAAAAAAATGGTCAAGAGTATAGGTAACTTGTAATGTAAGTCAGAATATACTGTTGTACATGTCTGCTCCACTGTGACCTTTTACATTGAAACACTTGCAATGTTGAAAAACTTTAGACTGCAAACTAAATCCAGTAGACAAACAGATGAAAGTTCATATCTAAGAGAAAAAAAAGAGTTCAGTCTAGGTTTTGACATTGGAGAGACTGTCAAGACAAGCTGTGATTTTGTTAACTTATTAATTGGAATTAGTTTTGTTTTAAAAGACAAATATTTGATTTTGTTATTGTGCTGAGAAAGAAACAGTGACATGAATTCACTGGTCTTCATCTTTGCTGTTCTACTCTCTAACGGTATGCCAACTTTTCATATATGTTTCATACAAGTTTTGTAATACTTCATCTAGTGTCTTCTACATCTCTTATATATATATATATATAT